>WBNQ01012905.1:1734-27106 GCA_013401375.1 Spizella passerina
GAACTACCAGCAATATTTAAAGTGTTTCTTTGTGGCCAGGCATGGCAAGGGGCTGCCCAGGGACGTGGTGGAGGTGGAAGGAAGGAATGAATGTTGCAACCTCCTGGTCAACCTCATTTGCCCAAACTGCTTCCCAAACCACAGCTCCAGAGTGATCCTGGCACCTCTGGCTGGGATTTCTCACAGAAGGCCCATCCTGCCAATGAGTGCTGATTTTTCCTGGAGTTTCTCTTCCCTCAAAAGCCAATGTTAGCCTGCCTGAGAAAGCACGGAGTGTTCATTTATTGGGACAAGATGACTTTCAAGCTGATTTGCATTAATTTTGGAAGTAGGAATTTTTCTTTGTTCCTGTTTCTTTCCAGGAAAAACTGAAGTCATAGGAGAGCAAGCCATGCCTTGCCTGGTTTTGATCACTTGGAGGACTTAGAAGCAAACTCCTCAAAGTAAATATTTCCTAGGAAGATCATTAAGGGTGCGACCAACATGTAGGGAACAGCAACAGGAAAATACTGCTTTAAACCTAATCCCAGCCCATGCTGCATTCATTAGTGAATGACATTGTAGCTGGAACAGGAAAAAATAAAAAGCCACGGAGCAGATTGATATTCCAATTGTTAAATGCTTCTGGATCACTCCAATTATCCCCCGTCAAATGGCAATTATTCTCCATGTGTTTAGCAAAGGCAAAAGTTCTCACAGACACCAGTTCAGGTGGGCACAGAAGGCAGGAATGGTGGTGCTCTGCTGATAAGCAGCCTGGGAGCTGTTATCAGTGAGATATCCAGCATGGGGACCTGAGAAATTACCTGGGAGGTGATGCCTTGCTCCCTGTGACACTAAGGAGAAATAATCACTTCCATAGAATCATGGAATTATAGGAGTGTTTGGGTTGGAAGGGACCTCAAAGATCATCTTATTCCACACTTTCCACTATCCCAGGTTGCTCCAAGCCCCATCCAACCTGGCCTTGGACACTTCCAGGGGCAGCCACAGCTTCTCTGGGCAATCTGTTCCAGGGCTTCCCCACCCTCACAGGGAAGCATTCCTTCCCCATATCCCACCTAACCTTGAACCTTGTCAGTGTGAATCCATTCCCTCTGTCCTGTCATTCCTTAGCCCTGTAAAAAATGTTCCAGGAAAAAACTATCAGGTGAAAACTAGCAGGATAAAAGCACCAAGAGAAAACTGCCAGGATAAAAGTACCAGGATAAAACTGCCAGGATAAAACTGCCAGGATAAAAGTACCAGGAGAAAACTGCCAGGATAAAACTGCCAGGATAGAAGTACCAGCTGGAACAGCCCAGCCCAGGAGCTGTTCCCTGTGCCCAGAGCTCCTGGAGATCCATGGCTGGAGGAGGTGGATGAGCAGGCAGGGAGCACCCATGGGTGCTATCTCTGCTGCCCAGGACACCCTCCTGGAAGGCTGACAGCTCCTGCTTGCTAAAACCCAGCTTTATTATTAAAAAAAAAAAAAAAAAAAAAAGAAAAAAAAAAAAAAAAAGAAAAAGCAGCGGCGCTGGGGGAGCTGCAGGAAGGGAGATAAGGAGCAGCTGCTCCCCTTCCTGCCCTGCCTCCTGGGCTTTATCTGGCCAGGCCACGCTGTCTGTCCCCTCCAGGGATAGGGCAGCCTTGGGGACAGAGGGATTCAGGGGCTGGAGCACGTTCAGAGAAGGGAACAGAGCTGGGGAAGGGGCTGGAGCAGCAGGAGAGGCTGAGGGAGCTGGGAAAAGGCTCAGCCTGGAGAAAAGGAGGCTCAGGGGGGACCTTGTGGCTCTGCACAGCTCCTGGCAGGAGGGGACAGCCAGCTCTGCTCCCAGGGAACAGGGACAGCAGAGGGAACGGCCTCAAGTTGCACCAGAGGAGGTTCAGGCTGGAGATCAGGAGGAATTTCATCCCCTGGAAGAGTGGTCAGGCACTGGAAGGGCTGCCCTGGGAGGCAGTGGAGTCTTCACCCTGGAAGTGCTCAAAAATCAAGCAGGGGGTGGGATTTAGTGGTGGGATTTGATTTGATTGAGGGTTGGACTTGATGATCTTGGAGGTCTTTCCTGACCTTAAAGATTCTATGATTTTTTAATTACCTGATCAAACACCAGGTAACCCCTTGCCCCTTGTAAACCATCTTTTTAATCAGAATTTCTAATTGATGAAAAATCCTTCTTTGTAATCATAAAACTTTTTCTCTGCTTTGTACTATTGGTGCAGTTCAAAATTAAGGAGTTAAAGAAGCTCCATGAGAGATTCCAGCCAAAATGCCACATCCAAAGCCTTTGACAAGGCTTTTTTAATGCAAATTCACCCAAGCACGATCATACTGGACATGGACATCAGAAATTTGGGAATCTCAGGATATTTCAGAATTACCACAGCTCTGAGTACTGCCCTAGGTTTTCAAGGGTATTAAATCAAACTTTCCCTGGACATGAGCAAACATCCACGAGGTTATTAAAGAAGAAGCAGGGAAAATTAAGGAAGAACAAACATTAATGAAAAAACAAATATTAAGGAAGAACAAATATTAATTTCTCAATCAGTGACTTTGCTTTACTTTGCCACAAGATGGAGCCTTGAGATTAAATCATCTGTTTGAAGTTTGATGGGTATTTAAGAAAATCCAGCCCCATTTGGAGATAGAGGCTGGATTTGCTCAGATGATTATCTGTGTTTTTTTAATGAATCATGGCTTTCATCATCTCTAATTAGTCAGATATGAGGAACTATGAAGACTCTGTCAAAATAGGTGCCACTGGCATAACTCAGAGGAGGAAGATATTGAACAATGCAGCTTTTCTTCTGTAATAAGGATTCATGCTCCAAACCAGGTGATATTACTGGGAGGGAGGAGAGGGAGAAGAAAGGGCACTTTGTGGGGAAGCTGAGGCATGAATGGGGACAATCCCACCACTAAATCCCAAGAAGGGTGTTTGGGAAGATATAGCCTCTTTTTCTTCTTATTTACCTCCTGGTTCACGTTTACTTCTGCAAAATCCCCTAATTTTGTATCCCACAGTTATTTCTGAGGTGGGTAATGACCCATGTAAATGTTGTGCTGAGTTCCAGGATTTGATATCAGCAGCTGAATTTGAGTCGCCTCTCCCAACCAGATCGTCCTCCCTGCCCCTTGTCATCAAGCACTTCCCCAAAATATAAAGCCTGAGTGCACACATTTCATCTCTCTTTTAATTTCACTTCCCTTTGGCCTTTTTGTTTCACACAGTACTTTCCTGGTGGGTAGTTTTCATTTTCTAGTTGAAATTATTCTGGAAAGACTGGGAAAACAAGTGAGGTTTGGATTTTTTGATGAGGGCATTTGAGCTCTAGAGAATTCTCCTCTAGAGAATTCTCTGAAAGGGGGTTTACAAGAAAAAACCCCACAAATGTGTGTATTTAGGCATCATTCCTGCAAGAAGACTTCTTGGCATCCCCATCCCTCTGGCCTTGTGTCTCCTTTAGGTCAT
Source organism: Spizella passerina (assembly GCA_013401375.1). Lineage (NCBI taxonomy): Eukaryota > Metazoa > Chordata > Aves > Passeriformes > Passerellidae > Spizella > Spizella passerina. The sequence continues at coordinate 5,190 of WBNQ01012905.1, forward strand.
GGATCCCAAAGGAATGGTCCTGCTGGTGGATCAAGAGTGTCCCTGCAGAATTTCACCTTTGGCCTCGCATAAAATTAAATATTAGGAGGAAATTGTTCCCTGTGAAGGTAATGAGGCCCTGGCACAGGTTGCCCAAAGAAGCTGTGGCTGCCCCTGAATCCCTGGAAGAGTCCAAGGCCAGACTGGACAGGGCTTGGAGCACCCTGGGCTAGTGGAAGGTGTCCCTGCCCAGGTGGGTGAGATGTTCCGTAGGGTCCTCTTGAATCCAAACCAGTCTGGGATTATTTTTGGCTCAGAGGGGAGCAGCAAAGGCTTGAAATCCAGTGTGAGCAGAGAGAAGGAGTGGTTGGATCAGCACATCCACTGCCAGGGTCAGCCTGACCTGGATGTCAGCACTCTGAGCTTCCAGCCCTCCAGAGCTGCCACTTCCTTGCAGCAGCCCAACTGCTGCTGTATTCCTGGCCAGGATTTTGTGTGGAATATTCCCCAGTCCCTGCCCATCCCCAGCCAAGAGCACAAGTCCAGGAGCCTGTGGAGGCTGGGAAGCACATGGACAGGCAGGATTGGGCAGGCTTCCTGCAGCCTCTCCAGCCCTCGGCAGCTCCAGGGCTGAGCAATCCCTCTCTTGGGAACCCCACCCTTGGAGAGGTCTTTGCCTTTTTGCAGATAAAGGCCAACACCCTTTCATGTGCTCTCTTGTACCAGCTCCTTTAAAAAAACAACAACAACAAAAAAAAAAGTTGTCAATTGTGACTCTGCTGTGCCCAAACCTTAATTTCCAGGCATAGCCAAGGATTTTGCTCCTTTTTTTCTAAGTGAAAATGTCAGTGTTCCTCAGAGAGACAGGGATGGGCTCAGTGTGAGAATACAATTCCTGAGAATAAACAGAGCTGTGCAATTGCCCTCAGACCAGGGCTCCCACATGGCTGCAGTGACTTGCCCAGAATGGATCTCTGAATCATGAAATGGTTGCTCAAAACCCCACCCAACCTGGCCTTGGACATTTCCAGGGATGGGGCAGACAGAGCTTCTCTGGTACCCTGTGCCAAAGCCTCACCACCCTTGTGGGGAAGAATTCTTTCCCAACATCCCGTCTAAGGGAAGCCATTCCCCCTTGTCCTGTCCCTCCATCCCTTGTCCCTTGTCCCTCTCCTGGAGCCCTTTGGGCACTGCAAGGGGCTCTGAGGTCTCCAGAGTACTCTGAAGAGTAGAATGCTTTGAAGGAACATTTAAAAATTTTGAATTATGGCAATACTTCCTTCTGGCTTTTCCCAGCACTGCCCTGCATCACTTTCCCTCTCATGCCAGTTGTTTTCCTGGTCTCCCCAGCTCCATCTCGTGCCTTCCAACCCTTCCTATCTCGCTGCCCAGACTAATTAAAACCCAGGGAGCCACTTCATTGGGAAAGACCAGCGTAGTGGAAAGACCAATTCTAACATCTCCATGATGGAAACCAGGACTGGGGATGCACCTTGGCCTCTAATGCAGGAATTGAATAGTAACTGCCTCAGCCGAGAATAATTTTCAATAAACCTTGAAAGGAACCAGATTCAGCTGTGCTAATTAAGTTGAAAAAGCAGCTCATCCAAGAAACTGAAGCTGGCAATTCCAAGGATATATCTTCTACACTGTGTATTTATTATTCCCTGTTGGAATACAGCACAAGAGTGGAAGAATTTCTAATGGTGTATCAATTTCAGTGGCATCTTTTCCTACCAGAAAACACCACCCAACTCTGCTGAATGCAAGCAGGTGAATTTTAGGAGAATGGTTAAATTTGGGTTCAAGGTGGCATCATCTCCAGGGCTCCAGTGTGACACTGAGTAAGGAGGGCACAGAAAGGGAGGTCACATCCTCCACTAATGGGAATATCCACTTGGGAAGAAGGAGGAGAAAATAACCCAGAAATAAGGTCACTGTTCCTCTGGCAGCCCCAGGGGACACTCAAGCAGTGCTGAGACTGAACTCATTTTCCTGCTGAGCCTGACAAGGATGAGGATCCCACTTCACACAGCAGCAGAGGAAGCAGCTCTAGTTTCTTTGGAAATATCAGAAATCCCAAGAGGAGAGTCTGTAAAGCATCTCTAGGGAAAATGATCCTGTGGGAATTCCCAACACAAAGATTCTGAGATTATTGTCACATGGGCCATTCAAGGTTATCAAAGCTGGGCCATAATTCGGTTTTGGTTTATCCAAGTGTTACCAGGACGTGAAACATTGCACCAGAACTGCCCAGAACTGTATTTCTGTGGGATGCAATCCTTGGAGAAGTGGAAGTAAACACTTCTTCCTGCCTCTTGGCAAGGTTCTTCCCTTGGGATGACTGCGTTGCCACCTCAAAGAAACAGCTCCAAGCATGGACACAACGGACACTTAGAAAGAAATGCCAAATTGTAAAGAAATTTCTAAATTGCAGAAAACAGGGATTTGTTTACTTGGCCAAAAGGTTGCATTGCTGGGAACCCTTCATCCTGTACCTTTAGTTGAGTGTTAGGGGAACAGCCAGGGGTTAGAAATGGGGCAGTGGGAACATGATTTCCTCCACTGCATTGGAGACTGGAAGGTTCTTAAGGAATGGAAATGGTGTCAGAGAGCAGAGCCCCCACTGCCCCTCTTTGGGGCTGGCACTGGAGCAGCCATCCTGCCTCTGTGTCCCACAGCTGTTCCCACTCATCCCCAGAGCTGTGCCCAAGAGCTGCATCCTCCCAGCATCCCAACACAGGGCTATGGGTGTGAATATTCCCATCAGTCCATAATACAGTTGATTTTTAATTTTTAAATATTAATTATATGAAGCAGAAATGCAGAACATTTTATTTAACCGCTGTTCCTTGAAGAAGTGGTGGCCAAAGGGTGAAAATGGACTCACATTGTGGCTTGGGAGGCACAGGTTGGACCTCAAGGGAAATAAAACCAGTAGGAAGGGAATGTAGTGCTGGAGAAGGTTACCCAGGGAGGTTGGGGACTCTCCATCCTTGGTGTTTTCCAAGATTCAGCAGCGCAAAACCAAATCTAATGTTGGTGATAGTTCTGCTTTGAGTGGGAGGTTGGGCTAAAAACCAAAAGAATTCTCTTCCAACAAACATTCCCATGTTTCTGTGATCTTAAATTCAGGCCAATGCGTGTCTTTAATGTTAACTTGGGGAGATTTTAATATGCCCCAAATTGCTTTCCTTAAACATTCTTTTGAACTGGGAGCTTTCATACTAAAACACAATGGAAGAAAGCCACTGATTTTGGGGGGATTTCTTAATTCCATTCCTTCAAAACACAAATGTTGTTCACTCTGCTGTCTGCTGGAAAGTCAACACGTTCAAATGCAGCAGCACAGGTCCCATCAAAGCCTTGTAACATCACCAGGTGTCTCCTCACTATGAAGAGATTTTTTGGAACAGGAAAAGAAAGAACCACATTATTTCCCATATCGTGCTGTGATATCTGTGCTACAAACAAAAAATGCCTCCTGCACTGAAAGCTATGCTCTGTAAAAACGATGTGGGCAGTAGATTTGCTTTAGCTTCAAATCAAAAGGCATCTTCTCCAAAGTAGGACATAAAAAATTACCGAGTTTCTTCAGGTCTGTTTCAACAGCCGCTTTCATACATGGAGTAAAAGTGGTTTTCTGAGCGTGTGTGTGACCACGTTTGTTCCTGCCTGTGCTGCACAGAGGAAGCTCGTGGCTCACATCAGAGGCTTCCTGCTCTCTGTGTGGAGAAGAGGAAGCACAGCCAGGCTTGGCAGTGTCACCCTGCAGCTGGCACCGTCCCCAGCAGCAGACACCACGCTCTGCTGGGGCTCTGCCTCTCAGGGCTGGCAGACCCTGGCTCACAGATAAACATCAGCACAGCAGACCACTGCCACTTCTGGTGCTCAACAGAAAACCTGCTCAACTTCACAAAACCCCATAAATCTCTTTAACTGACAAGATTTGTGCTCTGGCTCTGTTAGCACAGGTGTTCTGTGGGATTGCTATTTTTGACAGGCTTTGCACAGATGAAAAGGGACACCTGTATGCTAAAAAAAAGCACTCACAGGAGTAGATGAGGGTGAAGTAGATGAGGTTCATTTTCCATCAGTAATTTTTATTTTTAAAGTTTGTATTATTTCATCTGGTAAAAGCTGGCTACAAAAATTGGTAATGTTCTTTCTCACAGTTCAGGGCTGATTTCTATTACTGTTAATGAAATTTGTAAAAAAGGTGTCTCTGTAATTTAGTCATGCCTTTTTAATCTCTGGATATTCCCAATTCCAGTTTGGATCCAGTTCTGGATGATGCTCAGAGCTCTGCTAAAGCCCTTGAAAGATTCACCTGTGACTTTTCACCCTTGCTCCAAAACCTTCTACAGTCTCTTAGAGGTGCCTAATTACAGCATCTTGTACATAAGAAAATCCTGCAGCAGGAATGTGGTGTAGCCATAAATCCTTCATTAATGTCACATGAGCAGATGGAGCTGCTCCATATGCAGGTGGTATGCATGGAACACTCACAGATGTAAACAGACCAAGGCAGGGCTTGAGTTTCCTTGGTTGTTTCCAGAGCTGCATCTTTGGGTGACAGAGCTGGGGCAGGAGCTGGAGATCCAGGAGTGGCTGAGGGAGCTGCGGGGGCTCAGCCTGGAGAAAGGGAGGTTCAGGGGGGACCTTCTGACTTTCCACAACTCCCTGACAGGAGTAGGCAGCCAGGTGAAAGCTGTGCTCTTCTCCCAGGGAACAAGGACAAGAGGAAATGGCCTCAAGCTGTGCCAGGTTGGACATCAGGGGGAATTTCTTCATGGAAAGGGTGGTGAAGCATTGGAAGGGGCTGGAGTCCCCATCCCTGGAGGTCTTCAAAGAAACGATTGCACGTGGCACTCAGTGCTATTGTTTATTTGACATGATGGTGTTTGGTCAATGGTTGGACTTAATGATCTTGGAGGTCTTGATGATCTTAATGATCACCANGCACAGAGCAAACCCATGGGGAACAAGCCCAACAAGCTTCACCGCCCACTGCAGAGTTCTGCCAGGGCACTGGGGGCTCTGCCAGCACAGCCCTGTGCATCTGGGAACGTCCTCACCCAGCCCAGGCAGGGACAGCATCGAGTTTTGGACAGCACAGCCAAATGAGACATTCCCATGTCCACACTCATGGTAAACTGAGCTCAAACATGACTTGGGCACAGCAGGACCAAGCCTGGCTTGTTTGAGAAGAAGCTGGCCCTTGCAGCAACATCTGCATGTGTGGGTGTGGGCTCTCCTGATGTGCAGCATTCCAGCAGGATGGCAGAGCCACTAAAGCTCCTGCTCAAGCAGGGATCAGCACACAGGGAGAATGCTGAGGATGAAGGGGTGGCTTTTCTTCAGCACTTTTCCATTTAGGGTGTCCAAAAAGTAACAGCCCCCGTTCAAACAAAAACAAGCCCAGCTTGGGCTCCTCCCCTACAGCAGCCCCTGGAAGAGCTGAGCCTCTGCCAGCCCACCTGGCCAGAGGGAGAACTCCTGGAGTGGGTTTGAGAGAAAGCGTGCCTGAAAGGAAAGAGGGGGAATCCCGGATGCCCCCTCTCAGTGCCAAGGCAAACACAAATCTATGTCCAAAAACGTCTATTTGGCCGGTTCAGTAGAAGACACTCTGAGCTTTGAGCCATTGTTGGGTTTCCTCCAGCAGCAGAGTGTGGCAATGCTGTTACAGACCTGCCAGGACTCCGGGCTCCTGACAGATCTCTGCTTGCCTCACTGCAGTTACACCACAGGCACATTTGGCCCTTCCATCCTTTGGGGCTGCTGATCACCCTGGGCACGCTGCTCGCTTGGCAGATGTTCCAGAGGACTGGAATTTCTTGTGGAATTCTGCTCTGTGAGGCAATGGCTGTGTGGGCAGTGAGGTCTCTTCAACACTGACCTGACCACATCACCAGAATCTCTGTGTCCTTCAGGCTCCCTCTTCTCATTCCTCCCACAGCTGGATTCTGCAGAGAAAAGGGACTCCTGACTTCTCCCTGCATGGAAATAGGCAACTTTCCATGTAGCCAACATTCCTGTTGTAGTGTTTTGTAACAAGGCATCAGTAGAAGTGAGTAATGTGTGTTTTCCTTGCCACAGATCCTAATCTAACACTGCTGCAGCAGAGAGAAGCCTGCCAGGCAGCAGGGGAAGGCAGTGGAGCAAACAACATTTCCTCTCCAGACACACAGATCCTCACTCAAGGGCCCACATTTAGTGGGAAAAACTTCCCTCCACAAAAGTTTAAACTGGCAGCTCTGAGTTTTGCAGTTTTGGATGGATTCAGTATCAACAGCCTTAGGAACAGGTAGAAAGGTGAAAGAGGTCCCAAGTCACTGATTAGAGAAGGAATGGAGATGGAATATCAGAGCTGGAAGTGAGGGAAAACAGGAGGAGGTGTTGAGGGAGGAATGCTTTGCAAGAGAGTTGGGAAAGGACTGGAGGCAAAAAGCAGAACTTCAGACATCTGGATAAATATAAAATGTCAAACTGGGAGAAGGCCTTTTGGAAAGGAGAGAGTTTGTAGTTTCACTTTAATTTTTAACAGCCCTGCATGACAAACTTGTTTACTTTAATGGCATTTCTGTCAGTAATTACACTGTTCATAAAAAACCCAACTGCTGGATATAGTGTATATTTAAAACAGTTAATTATTACTTGTATTAATTGCTGTTTCTTTACACCTTGAGTCCAGGTTGTGGCTCTGAGAGTTGTTGTCCCTGTGAGCTCTGCAGCACCAGTGAGAGTGTGAGGCTCAGCTGAGTGAATTTACACTTCAGTGCTGAACTCTGTGCATGGATTTAGGGCTAACAAAACATAATTCAGGTTTAGGGAGTGTGAGTGACCACTGAAATGCAGAACATGTGCTCACATGTCCTGCCAGCCTGCAGCCTCCTCCTCCTCCCAGCTGTGTCTGAGCCAGGACAAGATACACGAGTCAGGATTCTGCACATACACAGCACCTTCCACTTCAAAGTGTGAGAATACTTCAAAAACTAGCATAAATAGAACATCCCATTGTTCCCAGAAAGTAAGGAAGGGTTCTCCTGGCATAAAAAAAAAAAAAAAAAAAAGAGGAGATTGAATAAATGTGAACACATCTTATGGCTGGAGTTTTAAAAAAGTGTATTAGAAGAGCTAAAAAACCTCCTACACGTTAAAAATTAATTCAGGATTGCTCAAAAAGGAGCTTCCAGTGGGATTATCTGCTGAGTCACTGCCTGGTGCAAGACAAGGTACAACCTCACCTTCCAAAGCCTGGTCTTTAATATTCTTAGACTGTCTGGGCTCCTTATGTCATCACTGCTGCTAAAAGGGAGGTGTTGGGGTTTAGTGGCACTTCTAAGAAATTCAGTTCTGTTCTCTGGGAGCAGAGGTAACAGCATCACAGCCACCACAGCATTCCAGTTCTCCTTTCCCTTGGCCAAATTTCTCCAGTCTCTAAAACAATTTGCTCCATGTATTTGTTATTTTTTAAAGGAGTGTTGCTTTAAATTTACAGACACCAGAAGGATTGAAAAGATAATGAAGTATCAGCGGATAATCTCTTCCCTGCCAAGGTGATAAAGACAACCTCAGAATAAATATCAGGAAATTTACCCCAGGGTATTTTAATAGTAAACAAAAGCAGAAATATTGCAGAATTCAAAAGAAGAAGTGAGATGACTTCTTTAGATGGCTTGGGATTTCCAGGCCTAACTGCAATCACTATATGGCAAAAGTCTGCAAGAAAACTGGGCTGGGGCTAAGGTGAAAAAGCATTTTAGGGGTGAAGTGGGGGAATCACCCATGGGGTTCTCTAGTATTTATTCAGTCAAACAGCCTCATGATTTCTAGAAGGGAAAAAAAAATCTGAGTTTTCTTATGTCTTTCCAACCTGGTATTCTACAAAACAGATTATTGTAGGAGATGTGTGTGGAAGGAGTTGCTGCCGACTGAACTGTGAGTATCAGCTGTGTAAAATTGTTTGATGATGCTGGAATTACTTTCTCCCAGACACTGCACATTTTAAATAAGTTTTGAACATGTTAAGATAAATTATTATCACATACACTACAGAAATGCACATTTCAAAAAATCCATGACAAATCTTATGAAAGTTCCAGTTTTGCAAATTTGAGTGCAGATAAATGTAAAAGACCCCTTCTATTCTTTAATTTTTTTTTTTCTCTGAGCAGAATATTTCCAGGTGTGTCCACCCCTTGCAACAGAACATGGACAGTGAGGCAGCTGGGATGCACAGACACCAGCCTTGATAAAAAGCAGGTGTTTATTTATGTTCTGTTCCAGTTTTATTTCTGTCTCCTTTTTCAAATAAAGGTGTTGGGTAATTGGAAGACAAAGTCAATTTGTTTAAGCATGAAGTAATTACATTAGATTAAGATACCAAAAATTATTCACAGCATTTATCAACCACCAGTTTGGAGAGTACAGGTATTGCATTGGCCATACAGGAAACTTCTTAATTTGTCCTAAATCTGTGTTCCAGGGACTTTGAGGGTAGAGCTTGACTTATTCCCAACACATTAAAGCTAGGAAATATGAAAATTGATTTTTCACTAGTTTCTTGGTAAAATGAGGTTAAAGTGTTTTCTGTCATTAGACCAAGTGAGGCTAAATAGACGTAAAACAGTTTGTTCTTCCCTGACTGAAGTCAAAATCAAAACTCTTATGGAGATGAAAGGCAGCAATATCAAACCTATGATCTTGAAAGGAAACACAGTGTATTCCATCTGTGGAATAACAGGAACATGCTTTGAATGCTGGAATACACACTGCATGTTGTTTACACTTAGAAGAATTACTTATTGCAATATTTGCATAAGTGTTCAGCTCTGTTTAATTACAGCTGTCTGTGAGGGAGGGTTCCATGGTGTGGGCACCAGATTCAAACCAGATTTCTTTGTAGAGCTGTAAAGTCAAATTCTAGAGAGACGGACACAGATTTCCATCCATATGAAGGAGCAGATTGTTTCAGACAGTCTAATGCATGAAGTGTTTTATTCTCCCTTCTGAGACACTTCTGGAGGGCTGCGCCCAGGTCTGGGTTTCTTGAGGACAAAAAGGACAAGGAGCTGCTGGAAAGGGTTCAGCAGAGGCCATGAAGATGCTGAGGGGTCTGGAGCATCTCTCTGATGAGGAGAGGCTATGGGAGCTGGGCTTGATTAGTCTGGAGAAGGGAAGACTGCGAGGGATCTCATCAATCCGTACCAATATCTCCGAGGGGTGCCAGGGGATGCTGCCAGGCTCTGCTCAGTGGAGCCAGTGACAGGACAAGGAGCAACAGCCATTAACTAAACCCCAAGAAGTTCCACCTCAACGTGAGGAAGAAATTCTTTCCATGGCAGGGGCAGTGCACTGGGACAGGTGCCCAGGGAGCCCCAGGAGCGGCTGAGGGAGCTGAGGGGGCTCAGCCTGGAGAAAAGGAGGCTCAAGGGAGATCTGATCTGCACAACTCCTGAGAGGAGGGGACAGCCAGGGGAGGCTCTGCTCCCAGGGAACAGGGACAGGAGAGGAAATGGTCTCAGGCTGGGTCAAAGGAGATTCAGGTTGGAGAGCAGCAGGAATTTCTCCATGGGATGTACCTTGGAAGGGGCTGCCCAGGGGGGTGGTGGATTCCTCATCCCTGGGGGGCCCAAGGAAGGACTGGAAGTGGCACTCAGTGCTCTGGGCTGGGGACAAGGTGGGGATCGGTCACAGGCTGGACTCCATGGTTTCGGAAGCCTTTCCCAGCCTCCCTAATCCGGACTCTCCATGTCGGGACCCGATTCCGGCGCCTGAGGGGAGCTGCGGGGGAACGGAGCCGTGTGAGGGCGCGGCCGGCAGGGGGCGCTCCCGGCTGAGCCCGCGGGCGGGGCTGGGGGCGTGGCCACTGCAGACCCCGCCCCGCCTTCCGCGCTGTCCCCGCTGCCGCTCCGGGACGCGGCAGCAGCGCTGGCGTCATGGTGAAGATCGCCTTCAACTCGCCCTTCGCTCTCAAGGATGAGCCCAAAAAGGAGGCGGCCGAGGCGCTTGTGGCCGACAAGGTGCGGGCACAGGGGTGTCCCGGCCGACGGCGGCGGCGGGAGGAGCGGGGCGGTGTGAGGGGGGGCGCGAGCAGACGGAGGCGCCGCCATTTTCTCGCGGCCGGGGGAGACGGCGGCGGCCGCGGGGCTCTCGCTCGTGTGGCGGCCGCCGCGCCGCGCTCTGCCCGGGGCTGAGGGACCGACTCCCCTGAGCCTTGAGCGGCCGCGGGGCCCTGGTGCCGCGGTGCTGTCCCGCTCCGCAGCCGTGTCGCGGTGCGATGTCCCGTGACACCCCCGGGCCAGCGCCGGCACGGGGTGTTTATGTCGAGCTGGGCCCGTGCCAGCGCCGCGTTTCCTGACGGCGCTTTAAAGCTCCCAGCTCGGCCCTGGGCCGGCCGGGGAAGCGCAGGCAGAGCCCCCCCGGCGCGGGCAGCGCTCGCTCGGCCGGCGCCTCCCAGGCAAACAAAGCGGGCTGAGGCTCGTCCTCCGCTCCCGGCGGCGCTCGGAGCCTCCCGGCAGCTGCGGTGAGGCGTCGGTGTCGCGCTTAAATTAAGAAACCTGCCATAAAGGGTTTTAAATAGAAACCCAGGCGAGCACCCTGTGGTTGGCTTTTCCTTCCCAGCGAGCTGCGCCTCGCTGGCTCGAGTGGAACTTTCCCAATTTGTGGGAAATTTGTTTTGAAGGTGTCCTGCGTTTTAGGCAGATGGAGAAGCTCAGCCTGTAGGTAAATACATCAGTGGCTCTAGACGGGGAAAATGGCATGGGCTGAGTTTGTTTGTAATAGGAGAGTAAGAAAATTTTAGAAACAACAAAACTTGTGGAGTTGGACTGTAGTTCTATTTTTTTTTTCTTTCCTTCTAAACTATAATCAGGAAAGCAGCTTCCCTACCAGCCTACACAGCCTCACCTGAAATAGCCTTCCTTTGGAAGGGGAAAGGATGCAGAGTGATTTTCTTGCTCAGTGCACTCTTCTGAGCTGTCAGTTTGATGCGTGCACATTTAATACAGTAGCATTCAATTACAGGATCAAAAGGAGAGAAAGTGGGAAAACAAGGTAGATAAAGGATTTAAAATTTGACGATGTCATTAGCCTGGCCAGTTTCTTGAGGACAAACTCCTCAGCTATTCCTGAGGCAACTGGTCATACATATATTTACTAGCTCTGTACTGTGAAAGTTCTGACTGGAATAGTTCTAATAAGCACACCCCTTTTTTCTGTTCTCATGAGAGCTGCTCCTCTCAATTTGGAATATTCTGTGTGTGTGCACACGTACGTGGGATTTTAACAACTCTTCACTCTGACTTCAGGGCTTGGAGTTGCATATAAACATCAAGTTCATAATTTTACTCCAAGACAAACTTGTTGGAGTGGTTGTTAATGTCTTCTTTAGCTGGAATATTTGTGCAGAGCAAACAAGCTTAAAGGTTAATGTTGGCTGAAGCAGCACAATAAAAGTCCCCTGGAGTATCTGCAGAAAACCCTTGAGCTTGCAGGATATTCTCCCTGCAGGTTCTTCGGGGCTGTCAGCAGGGTTAAGACAAGTGATTTTTCTCCTTGTCTCTTATCCCTCGTTTGCTTTGCTTGTTCCAGCTTAGAGCTGCATTTTCTTTGTAGTTTTTGACGACTTTTACCTGTTACTTTTGTGCAGGTTTTGTAACCTGCTCGAGCAAAATCTTGCTATTGTGTTCTCCTAGCAGCTCTGACAACTCTTCCCTCTCAGGTTCAGCTGCCCACATTGCTGCTTAATATGCTCAAGTGCCTTTGCTTTGTTTGAAATAGGTGTAGTGCAAGTGTAGCTAATTAGATGTCGACATCACCCCTGCGCTGGGATGGCTGCAGTGCCAAAACTGGTGCAGACTGGTGTGTTCAAGTAGGGACAGGCTGGATGAGTAAGGTGTGCTCCAAGGTGGAGGTGAGGGTGGGAGAACGTGGAGAGAACAGAATTAATCTCCATCTTACAGCTGCTTAACCCTGAAAAGGGATTTTCACACAGTGCCACAGCAATGTGCCATCACTCTGACTTGAAACCAGGGTTTGGCTTTGGTTTTTGTAGTTGGTTTCTTTTTTAACAAATGCTTCACATGCCAATTGTAGCAGCTTGTGTCCTGCTGAACCAACATTTTTGTGTTTGGAGGATGCGCGAGCGGAATGTGGGAGTATTGACTTTCACAAAACAGCTTGGGGTTTGTTTCAGCACTTGCATAACTGATGGCTTTGACTTTTATGCTGCTGCATCTTGCTGAGCTTGGGAATATTGCAGCCCTGGTGATAATGCTGGTGCTTGTTGGGAACACAGGTCACTAAATGCGTTGTGTTCTGCAGGACCCAAATAAAGAAAGGCCATGGAAGCTGCTGTGCCCAGCCCAGCCACTGATTCTGGGAACACCTCAAAGGAAAAGATCTTTTACTGTGAAATCCGATTTTCTTCCTTCCTGGCTGGGACAAAGAGCAGATCTTGAAAGCAAGCTATTAAATCCTGGAGTCAGGAATCATTAAAGGGACATTCTTGACCAAATATAGGGGTTATCTAAACATTTTGGGTTTGGTGGTTGTTTTTGTGTTTTGTTTTTTCCTTTTAAAGACTCAAGCCCAGTGTGTGATTCCAGGAGGGAATGTCTCTTCTGATTGTTTGCTATTTGACAGCACTTCTGCTGTTCTTTTCACTTGGCTTGCAGCTGGAAGTCAGGGAAGGTGCTGCAGGAGCTCTGGAAGGTTAAATTTTCCTTTCAGACACCACCTCTGCCTTTGCAGTGAGGATTGCACAACTTCCCACCACCGGGAGAGTAGTTTCCTATGGGTGCAGTCATCTTTTGTTTGAGAGAACATTGGGTGGGGGAAAACAAGCTGCTGAGCTAAAGAGAGAAGTTTCAGGCTGTTAGAAACAAAACTTCCTGAGATTTGGGTAGGAGAAAAGTTATTTTGAGGCTGCAAGGTAGGATGTGCCATGGGGACTTGTTTTTATTTGGCATAACTGGAAGCTGTGTTTAAGCTGACGAGTCGTTTTCCTTCATAATGGACTTGGCTTGTGCATAATAAAAGTTCCAAAAACTGGTGACTCGTGTCAGTTGTCTGTTCCCCAGCCAAGAGACAAAGTTGCATCTTGGCTTCTTCTGCTAATCCAGCTTTGGGAGGAAAAGTGATGTTAATGCACGTGACAGCAAGAGAGGAGGGCAAGAGGCTTTTGGGAAGAGGCCTGAAGACACTGTGTGCCTTTAATGACCTTGATGTACAAATCCTGCTCTTTGTACTACAGTGTGGCTGCAGCACAGGATCTTTTGTTGCAGTTATTTAAGTTTTGTGCATCTCAGATAGTTTCTGGACAAAGGTTTGTCTAGAAAACATCCTCTAACTCAGAAAATACTCTTGGTGCTGCTTGAAAACTTATCTTAATCTGATGCAGTAATGTTTCATGTGAGTGTTTTATTTTATGATTCCTACACCTAGAAGAAATAGGAGACAGTGGATCAAAGTGAAACAGTTGATAACAACTTTCTTTAAATTCAGAGCAGCTGCCCTTTCTCAGTTCTCCCCTTCTTTATTTAAAGGACCCAGAAGTTGCCACACACAGGGGTGAAAACTCATCTGGAAGATGTCTCTTGACTCTGCTGGGCCTGGCCTTCATCTTGGCAGGGGTTGTTGTGGGTGGAGCCTGCATCTACAAGTACTTCATGCCAAAGGTAATCTGAGAGTTCCTTTTTATTTAAACAGCATTGGTTAAAAAAGTATAAATGGATTATCACTAGACTGGAAGGATGAGGGGGAAGGAGAGATGAGGAGGACACGCTGAGTGTGTGTGGTTTGGGTGTGACAGAGCTGTGCTCAGTGGCAGCAGCAAGGTTAATGTTGGCTGTGTGGTGTTGAAGCTGCTGTGTGATTCCCTGCCCTTGCTCGTGTCCCAGCACAAGGTGTACCGCGGGGAGATGTGCTACTTTGAGAACGAGGCGCGGGAGCGCGCGGTGGAGCCGTACTTCCTGCCCATCGCCGAGGAGGCCGACATCCGCGAGGACGACAACATCGCCATCATCGACGTGCCCGTGCCCAAGTTCTCCGACAGCGACCCCGCCGCCATCGTGCACGACTTCGACAGGGTCAGTGCGGGGGCACCCGCGGCTCCGGGAGCGGCTCGGGGCTGCAGAGCTCGCTGGCAGCACAGGCTGCTCCTTGGGTTTAAGCGTGGCAGAGCTGTGACCCTGTGACCTCTGGAACAGAGGGATTAACTCTGCACGGGTGGTACAGGCACTGTGGGTAGGAGCTCTGAGTTGTTTCCCAGAAAATGCATCTCTGTTGTTGCCCATGGGATATCTGAAAGTGCCACTCGCTGTTGGATAAAGAATCCCATGTAAATGGAGAACGTCATAAATGTGAGTTAAGGGACTGAGGACTCAGCACATCATCACAGCAAAATGTAGAATTGCAAGCAGGTGTCAGCCTTGGAGAAGGGCATTGAACAATCACTTCAAGCAGCTGAAACCTGTAACCTGACAGTGCTGTGGTAGTGCATGGAGTTTCTGTAAGGCAAAGAGGAGAGGGTGGCTTTCATTTGACTTTCTATCAAAGTTGTGTTGATAGTGTTAACATTATCCTCAGTCAGCTGTAAAAGCTCTCGGAGGTTGGTTGTAAATCCAGCCTTGGCAATGCAGATAGAGCAAACAGATAATTCTAGCTGCTGCAGTTCTTGTGCTCAGTGGCAATGCTGATGAGATTTTTGTAGGGACTAACACTTTTCCTGAAGAACTATTTAAAGGGAATCATTGTTTATCAGCAGCTGGATACCTTTTGTTTGCACTGTGCTTAATTAGACCTTTTCAGTTATGAGATCATACTCCTAAATACTTCCTCTGTGTTAGTACAAACTGTACTCCTTTACAATTGTGGCAGAAGCTGCTTTTATATTCAGCTTTCTCTTATCTAGGAAAGTTTTTTTAAACTATTGCTGGTTTGCCAAAGTGGTAACAGTTCAGTTCTTACACTGGGCACTTCCTGAATGCATCACTTTTGTAGTAGCTGTGAGTGATCTGCACCTTTTTTAGGTTACCTTGCTCCTGGTGGAATTGTGTTCTCCTAATCAAAGGCCCCCTGACTAATTAAAAACTTGTTTTTAAAACAGCTTTTGACAGCGTATCTCGACCTGCAGCTGGGGAACTGCTACGTGATCCCGCTGAACACTTCCATAGTCATGCCTCCAAGGAATCTGATGGATCTCTTTGCCAAGCTGGCGGTATGTGGGAGCTTTGCTGCTGGGTTCTGCTGACAGCCTGCCTTTGCTGAGAATGCTGGGTGCTGCTCCTGAACTCCAGGCCCTTGCTAGAACAGTCCTCCCTCCATCAAAGTCCATAATCCCCCGGCTCAGTCACTGCACTGAAGTTAAGGCCAGCTGTCAGTGTATATTATGTTGAGTAGATTCATGCCTAATGCTCTTATTAATACCTGGCTTTATGAGAGCTGAAAGCAACCAGCAGATAAGGTTAAATTTAGCTGTTAGAAAGGAATTTGATAAAGCTCCAAATATGATTGAAAGCCTAAACCTGAGAGTTACTCTGGGCAAGCTCACTTGCCCCGTGAGGGTTTTGCTGAAAAGAACAATGTGAACTTGTTCCCCAGTTATTGGCACTGCAGTTATGAGATCACCACAAGCATTTGACTCTTCAGTGACTAAAACTGGTGTTTTTCCAAGATGATTTATGGGTCAAGTTGATAGAGCTGGCTGCTGCTTTCCAGTTGAAGGCAATACTTGGCTATCATGCATCAAATGGACTTTAGGAAAAAAATCATTGGCTCTCTTACACCTGGTTCTAGAAGCCACTGGTCTAGTTTTGCTTGTTGCATTCTTCTTTATATATAGCTGAATGAAGACAAGTTTTAAGTGTGTGTCCTTGCCACTGTTTTTAGGAGTTGGGGGGGTAGGAAGCTGTTTCAGTAGTGCTGGGAGCATCTGGTGAAGCCTTTTGTAGGTTGCCTTGCCTTTTTTATATTAGAATTATGTTGCCTCAAACCTGGAGTCTTTCACAATATTTTGCTTCTCTTTTAGCTGCAAACTTTGTGTACAGATAAACCTGACCAGGTTCTATTTACATTTGCTTCACATGAGGCTTGCAGAGTTGAGGTTAATTGTGCTTTGTTTGGATGTGACTGCAGCTGTTGGAAATGGCCTCTGTCAGTTTTTAACTTCCCTGGTTGAGCTCAGTGTATGTTGCTATTAAAACTCTGCTGCTTGAATCCCTTCCAGAGCAGAGAGTGAAATGTGTGGTTTGTCCCTTGTTAGCAGCAGTCTGAACCTTCAGGCTTTGTCTCTTCCAGACTGGCTCCTACCTGCCGCAGACGTACCTGGTGCGTGAGGAGATGGTGGTGACCGAGGAGATCGATAACGTGTCTGACCTGGGCATCTTCATCTACCAGCTCTGTGTGGGCAAGGAGACCTTCAGGCTTCAGCGCAGAGACCAAACCGTGGGTAAGTTCTCCTCAGGAAAAAACAAAGGTATTGTTTAGCTAGGGAAGGGATAAATACTTAACCCTGGGGAGTTTTTAATCTGGGGAATCTCAGTGTTCAGCAGAAGCTGAGGCTACTCCTGGCCCTGCTGGGTATTTCCCTTCCTGTCTGAATGTGAACTATCATTTGAACATGCTGAGAAAGTTTCAGTTACACAATTACAGGTTACATGCCCAAACCAAATTTAAGTCTGTTTCTGTTCTAATTTTTGGTTGAAGTTATAGGTTAGTTTGACCCTAAAATTCATATAATCCATCAGATAATTTGAGTCTCTGTAGGCACAGCTTATTCTGGCCTCGCCCTATCTAAAACTGGGTTACAGGAGCACCAAATAAAAACATTTTCTTCTGATTTACTTGCTCTGAAAAAAAAAGTAATTGAACAGTGAACTCCGGACATCCCAGACTTCCTCTCTGAAAGAGGAAGAACGCTCCAGAGGAACTGCTGAGCTCTGGTTCTTTATTGCCTGTGTGCTCCTGCCACCCCCTGCCAGGGACTGAGCTGAGGTGTCTGCTCTGAATGCTGGGACAAGGCCTGGGGGCCAGAAATCTGCCATCATGAATTTTGTTTCACTGTAGCTCAAAGCATTTCATATTTGCTGCTCCCACCAAACCCAGTGAGCTAACCCTGTGTCAGTTAGAGCCTTTCAGAATGCAAATGTTTGGTTTGTCAGGACTCTCTGCTCTGGTTTGGCTGCCAAGCTCTTAGGCAAGAGTTTCCTCAGCCCAGTTGCAGCATTGGGAGCTGCATCTGCTGCTTGCTGCACAAAACATCCTGTTGTGGATGGAAGCAAGGCTCCCTCTGAGGGAGCAGCAGAGGGGTTCTGTGCAGGGCACATGAAGGAACACTGAACACTCTGCCCTCATGGGAGGCAGAGGCGTGTGACTGCTGTTGTGAGAATGATTTTGGGAACAAGGCTAAATTGACAGCTGCTGAGTCTACAGACAGCTCTGTGAAGAGTGTTTATGATGTTCCCTGAAATCATCCTGCTCTAACATGTTGTTGACATCTTTGCTGCACAGTAAAAGATTCCTGCAGAGAACTTGTACAAAAGGATTCTGGTAAATGGAAAACGTTTCCTGGTACAGCTGCTGTGCTGTAACTCTCCTTGTTTGCCTGTGGAGGGGAGAGGGTGGGAAATCTGATCCAACTGAGGAGAAAATTGTTCAGGGACAAGTCTTGCCTTGCCTTCCCCATCTCATTTCTAGCACACAGTGTACGAGCCGTGTCACAGAAATGAGTCTGCAATGGATGAACTCCTGGAACTTCCCTGAAAAAGTCTTTTCATTTATTCTCATTTAGCTAGTGCTGCCTTGGCTCTCAGCTCTTGTGGAGTTTGTGTTTCATCTCTTAGATCAAACTGACCTCAGGTGCTGTGACAATTCCCTGGAGTTGTAACTTGGAGAGGTGTGGGGAAACCCAGGTCAGGCTGTTAGGTGGGCTCTGGAAACTTCACCTGCATCCTGATGCCTTGGGATTGAAGGACAGCCTGGGTTTTAGGTGTTTATAAACCAAAGCAGTGCCCTGCTGGGGTTGGGTTAAGAGCTGGTGCTTCTCTTTCTTCATCTGAACAATTCTCTGCTTATTAAACAAATTTAATCCTTCTGAATTATTGCAAGTGGAAGTGATTGAGGAGAGCAGATCTTTGATGGTGAGACTGAGGTGTTCCTGTCTCTTACTGAGCCACAGCTGATACAGGAAAACTGCCTGGGTCAGACCCAGTGCTGGCAGGTCTCAAAATAGAGAAAATCACTTTAATAGTGTTAGGAAGAACCAGAGTGAGGTGAATCCTCCCAAGGTGAAGTGCTGTGCAAATGCACACTGGGTGAGGGATTTGGGGTGGAAAACAGCCCCAGAGCAGGCTCTGGTGGAATTCCTGGCTGGAGAAGCTCAGTGCACTGAATGGCTGTTGTGTCTTGCAGTGGTGGGAGGCTGGCAGTGCTCGCCCTGGGCTGGGGATCCCTTCACTCACTGAGCCTCTTGTCCTCTCTCGTCCCCAGGTGTGCAGAAACGGGCAGCGGAGAACTGTCACTCCATCAGACACTTTGAAAACTCCTTTGTGGTTGAGACAAAGATCTGTCAGCAGTGAAAGGTGACAGATGGGAGGTGACCAGGTCACGTCTTCTTGGAGAAGTCAGCATTAGACATCGACTTCTGCAGTTAAACCGTGCAGTGATAATCAAAAGCCTTATGCATTTTCTGTGTATTGCTTGTATTTCAGAAGACAAAGTCACCATTTCAGCTTTTGTTGATCCTTGGTATAACTTTTTAGTTGTCTCATGTAAAACTTAAATTTGAGTAAGGTTTTTTTAGAAGGCTAATATCAGTTTATCTGTTGAATGTGTTTGATTTAGTGTAATCTGGGAATGGCAGAAAAATATATATATATAAAAATGTTAACCAGTTCCTTGGCTGGAACCAGTTATGTTCACCTTAACTTTCACAGAATGATTAATATTAATAATCTGTGGTTTGCACATCTTGTGTAGTTCTGTAGAATAGCTCTGCACTCCGTATCCTGGCTCAAAAACTTTCCTGATCTGGCTCATTAAAGGTTTATTTTAACGACCATGTGTGCAGCATGTAAAATCCAAGCTCAGTGATCAGAAACCTTTAACACTACCCTGTTTCTTTTTGTGCAATTACTGTATTGAATTCGTATGTATATTTGGAACCTTCCCTGAGCTTTTGTTGAGTTCTTCTCCCTTAGTTCGGTTTTGTGGCATTTAGTTGTTAGATTCTGATAGAGTTGCTCTTAAAGCTTGTCAGTATTTTTGGTTATGACTTGGTTTATCCTGTAACTTCCTATCCAGGGTCTGTTCTGGTATAGCTCACTTGTGAACGTGACTGTAGTTGTAAACTTAAACTACTTGGGCTTATATAAAACTTTTTAGATCAACTTTTTATGAGCAAGTAGCATTACTGCTGCAGTCAGAGCATTGTTCCCTTTTTTTGGAAAGCTGCAGTCTAAAAAGAATGAAGAGTTAGTGTCCTGCAGTTGATAAACTTGAGAGTTTTATTAAGGGACTTTATATTGGCATAAATTCTGCAACCCTATAATAAATGTTTCTCTAAAACTTTGGTGTTTGTGTTGTGTTTGGTGCTCAGAGGGGAGGGGGTGATGCCGTGGGCCTGGGCCAGTGTGCATTGCTCTTCTCTTACCCCTCTTATTTCTTTTTGAGCTTGTGAAGCGGAATTTCCTCTTCTGCTGCTGTGGAAATGCTTTGTGATGCCAGCCAAGCTCGAGGAACAGAAGGAAGAACAGACAGCTCTCCCAACAGGAAAACAGGATCCCCAGGGGCAGCTCTGGGGGCGTTCACTGCAAGGACAGGGTGTATTTACAATTCATTTGAATATTGCTGGTGATGAGGCTGTGATTGAAGGTTTGCCTGTCCCAAGTGTTCCTGGGTGTTAATGAGGGGCTGTACAGAGGTTAATGAACCCTCAGCTCTGACCCTGAGCTTTGCTGGAAGCTCAGACAGGAGAGTCCTGCCCTGGAAGTGCTGGGGCTCAGAGCTGAAGTGTTCCTGAACCCTTGTGGCTTTCCTGGAGAGTGCCTGGGATTGTACAGCTGGAAGGAAATCAGGATTTCTGCACAGAGAACAGGGGAGGGAGAGGTGTCTGTAGGAGTTGCTGCTTTGTCATTGCTTGCAGGAGGAAGGAGAGCACAGGAATTTTAGCACAGAAACTAACAGCTCTTTCCCCAAGGATGTGTCCCAAAACCAGAGCTTTGGCTCTAAAATAGGGTGTGTAGGAGAGTATTCCAGTGAACTGAAGTATGTAGTGAAATAAAATGCTGTAGGAAGCTCAGATTGCTGTCACTGTGAGCCAGGCTCCCCTCACTCACAGGTGTTACTGGGACAAGCAGCTGCCCTGGGGAGTTTTTCCTCCAGGTTTTGGAGGAAAAGCTTGGACAAGGGGTGATTTCCTGCTCCTCTGGGTTGGCTGGGGGGATAACCAGGATGGGATCATTTAAAGCCTTCAGTGAAGGACTTGAAGCTGTGTTGGTTGTAGAGAGTAAAAAGCATCTGCTTGTAGCAGTGAGGTCTGGTTTTATGGAAAATGAAACCCAGGGATTCTTTCCCCATGCTCAGGGTGGCCATGCAGTGGATGCACTTCCAACCAGGAATGCTGGAGCTGCTTCCACATGGGCTGGAACACTTTCTGTACCTTTGGAACAAAGTGAAGGCAGTTCTTCAAGATGTTATTGGATGTTCCAGGCAGGGAGCCAGGGACAGGAGGAACAGATTGTTCTCACCTGCTCTGAGGTGAGCTGGGTTTGGTCCCACATGTGCTCTGCTGGCCTTGTGATCTATCCCGAAGTGTTTTAGACTGGGGCTGGGTGCCCTAGCCAAAATACTGGAATTTGAAGGTTTTCCTGGGATCTTCTAATGCTGTGCTTGGCTTTGAGCAGCTCCTGTGTTCAGCTGGGCTATAGGAGCAGGAAGGAGCACGAGTTGGAGGAGTCCTTTGCACCAGCAGATGGCACAGGCAGCAAACACTTGGGTGTAAACTGTGTGTAACTGGTAAAAACTCAGTGTATTCACCCAACACACAGGTTTTCAGCTGTTTTACCAAAATTAAATCTAAAACTGGTGTGATCAAAACTTCATCCAGCTGGTGCTCAGTGTCTTTGCTTCATTTTTATCTATAGTAAAGGAACATTTTTATACCAGAACTAACCTGTGTAAAACCCTGTTAACATCTGAGTGGAACTGTACTACAGACATGGGTGTGGGGACTGAGGGGGTGACACAAATGCAAACTCAATTACTGTAAGAGCTTCATTTACATCTGTGTTTACTGCAAAAGCATCCTGTGGGCACAGGACAATCAGCAAGATCTCTGCAGGGACTTTGGGCAGCTTCCTTGGGGGAGCTGGCAGATTTGTTTTCTGACTAAATAAATTCAAAATTCAATCTAAATTTTAAATACCTTTTTCAATGTGAAGCTGGCAATGCAGCACTTCGGATATTTCCTCTTCCAGCATTACATGTGAGTTCATTTGGGGGTTTTTAAATCAAATGTGAGAAACAATTATTAAGAACAGAGTTGATTTTGGTTCTCAGATGCTGCTGCTGCCCTTTTCAGACCTGCTGCTCTGTGTGACTACTGAGGTGTGGGTGGCTGTGGTGACACACTCTTCCATTAGAATGTGTAATGGTCTAAATTAGAACTTCATTCTCTTCCAGGCTTACTGTACATAAAAATCTATAAAAATTGAACTTCTTTGCATATATAAATACCTTGAGATGAAGATCTGCAGAAAAAAAAATAAGGGTAGTGTGGAGACCTTTGAAAGACACCCTGAGGCCTCAGGCTGGTATGAAAAGGAGCTTTAGCACCTCAGACTTGATAAACTGCTTGTCTAAACCAGGCTTTTCTGATGATAAGCTCAGCTCAGTGCAGGGCCTGCTGCAGAGCAGCTGTGAGAAACCATCACCTC
>WBNQ01012911.1:9887-28190 GCA_013401375.1 Spizella passerina
CCACCATTAGGGTATACTGTGTGTATATTCTGCTTTTCTGCTGCTGTTTTCAAAAGCTACTAAAAGGACTGGACTGCAAAGACCAATGCAAAAAATATCTCAAATGGTTTGCTCTGATTTTCAGTGCTGCTCCTTGTAAGCTAACAATAGCAGAGAGTTCTTTTAACACAAGTGATAAACATTTCTGAAACATCCCACTCCAGAAACACTTGGGTGTATGAGGGGGAGAACAAAGAGGGAAAAGCCACTAGAGCTCTTCATCTTAAAAGGCAACAGATTTAGTTCAGTACTTCAAAGAGACTAGAAACACAAAGGTAGAAGCTTGGCTGACCTTTTGCATGGCTGTACTTGCTCAGCTCTTGCTGTAGAGCTTGCAGAGGGAAAGGACAGAGCTCTTCAAGTCTCAGAATAGCTGTGCTGTGCTGCTTCTCTCCCAGTGTTTCTCTTTGCTTCACCAGAGCATAGTAATGCTTTCCAGAACACAGCACCACTTGGGTGACTCTAAAAAAATTAAAAATAATGTTTTCAAGTTTAGTGTTTTACAGAAACTTGATGCAGAACAGCTTGGAAGAACACTTCCAACCAAAAAAACCAGTCAAACTTCAAAGACAACTTCATAGAGCTAAACTGCTTCCCTAGACATCTTTTCTCTTCCTTGCCTTCCTCTCCTTCCCACTCCCTCCAACAGTTGGCAAACCAACCTTTGAGCACAGTATGCCAGAGGTCCTGTTTCTTCAGTAATTCTGGGAAAGTTACCTTACAATGGGATTACTCTCTCTTAGCTCTGACTATTAAAAATTGAACACCCAGTCAAAGCTAGTCATCTAGAGGGAGAGTCTCCAGAGGGAGAGAAGTCCCTGCAGAGGACAAATCTCTGCCATGCCAAATCATGGAGAGACACCACACCCTCCTGCAATCACAGAGGTCCTGGCTGCTTAATGTTACTGGAAAAAGCAGTGAGATAAACTACACTCTTTGGGCCTCACCATCCCACTGAAAAAACCCAAGATGCCAAGGTACTTCCAGCCTTCTGATTGGAGGTCAAGAAGTGAAGAGGAAGGAGGCTCAGACTTGGGTACTGCTGGGGCAAGCAGCAGATCAGGGGAAAAAATACTAAGGCTGAATTGGTTGTTGTGAACAGGATTCACTGTAACATCTGAAAGTGGAGAGATATACACACACTTTGTTATTGCCCCACCTCAGCTCAGGTGTCCCAGCCCCAGAACAAAAATTCTGGATTCAGTTTTGGGCCTCAAGACAAGAAAGACATTGAGGAGCTGGAGCCCATCCAGAGAAGTGAATGGAGCTGGTAAAGGGGCTGGAGCACAAGTCCTGTGAGAAGCAGCTGAGGGAGCTGGGGGCCCTCAGCCTGGAGAAAAGGAGGCTCAGGAGGTGCCTTTTCATTCTCTGCAACTTCCTGACAGGTCATAGCCAGGTAGGAGTTTGTCTCTTCTCTCAGGTAACACACAATAGGACAAGAGGAATCAGCTCCATGCTGCATCAGAAGAGATTTAGATTGGATGTTAGGAAAAACTTCTTCACTGAAAGGGTCAAGCACTCAAACAGGCCTCCCAGGGCAGTGGTGGAGTCACCATCTTGGAGGTATTTAAATGGCTGGATGTGACACTTGGGACATGGTTTAGTGGTGGACTTGGCAGTGCTGGGCTAAGGTTGGACTTGATGATCTAAAGGGTCTTTTCCAACTTAAAAAATCTATGATTCTATGATTCATGTCACAGCTGCTCCAGTGACTGTCAGCTAATGGACATGGTGCAGAATAGGCCCCATCAGGTTGGTAGCTACAGTCACAAACTCCCTGTGAGCCAAGGGGAGAGAGCCTCAACACTTCCCTGCTTTGCAGACAGATGTAACTACCAACAGTTACCAGAGGAAAAGGAGAGGAAGTAAAACTAACCACAGTCACCTACCATAAAACATTTTCCCCTCAAAGTCACCTCTTTCATACCACCTCAAATTTGAGCTGTTGGTAGGAGAAAGGGACAGGACATCTCTTTTGAGCTTCTCCTCTAAGAAAGCAGAGCTACCTTTTAGGATCTACTGAGGAGTCACCAATGACAGGCTTGAATGTTGTCCCTGGGGCCATTTCTTCAAAACTTGATACAGCAGCCTACATGGGGGAAGAGTTGGAAGTTACCAAATCTTGCTGCTTTTCCCTCAGGCCAGAGTCAGAAAGAATACTGAGACAGGGTTTGGTACAAAATGCAGTCTTCCCTCTCCCTCATATTCCTGTTCCCAGTGAAAAGTGGGATAATAAGCTTCCCAAGAACACCATCAGGCCAGGAATGAACCCTGCTTCTAGCTCACCTCCACCCAGCTTTAATCCTCAATCTGTCTGGCCCCAAACAGGCAAAATTCCACTGATTTGACCCCAAAACAGCAATCAGAGAACACAGAAGGGGAAAAAAAAGAAAAAGGGAAGAGAACACAAGAGAGGATAAAGAGGAAAAAAAACTAAAGAGGAAGGACATTTTTCAGCTTACTGGAAGCCTGAGTAACACTTTGGGAGAAGCAACAATGAGAGGTTTCCTGAAGTTTCGGACCATTTGCCTCCGGAGTAAATGGAAATACTGTGCTGGGGTGGTGGGGTGCACAACTGACATGTTGACCTGGTCACCATCAACACCCTCTTCTGAGCTGTCACACATCTGTACAGGGGGAACACAGCAATACCTTGTCAAATGCAAGCAGTGAGACTGAAATGCAAGAAAGAATCCAGGCACACGAGGCACACTGATCTGTACAGGAACAGATTAGTAAATATCCAAATTCAAGAGAGGAAAAACTTCAGAGAAGAAATGGGTTTAGCATTGAGCTGTGCCCTCCTTGGAGCACACTGCAGCCCAGCTCCCAGAGCTCTGACTGCCAGTGCTGTGCTGGGATGTGTGACCTGGGAGCTGTGGTGGTACCTGCAGGAACCGCTCCATCCGGCAGGACGAGTGCTCAGGGCCTGCACCATCATAGCCATGGGGAAGGAGAATCACAATCCCACTCTGCAGAAGCCATTTAGCCTCACCTAGAAACACACAATGAGGAGGAAGGAAAGGATGATTTCCACAGAACACATTACTTTGCACAAACTGCTCAGGAAAAAGTAATTTTTTGTCATTAAATACATGTCCATATCATTAAATACAAGCCTGAAACATGCTGCTGGCATTTTGCCCTGAGGTTCCTTACAGTGAAATAACACATGTAAGGTAATCTGAAGTTTCTGAAATCATCAGGTAGCTCTGGGCTCCCAGAAGACTGAAGTCTCCACATGGAGCAAATGACTCAGTGAAATTTTAAAACTTCATCTCTGCAGGTGTGATTCCAGCAGCATCCTGTGAGCCAGTCCTGGTTAACACAGCAGCACTCATTCCCCTGAGCTCTGCCAAACCTGCACTGTACAAGAGATTACAATCAAATCCAGAATTTGGGTGGGATTTCCATCTGAATTTCCATTTCTGAATTTCCATCTATGACTACAGAGGTTTTATATCTGAGCACTCAGAAAACATGTTAGAGTCAAACTTAGTACGGTGTTGTGGATTTTTTTTGTTTGTTTCTTTCAAATAATCACTATTTTTTTTCTCTATTGCTTCAAGAATTTTTCAGATGCTTCACAAAGGAAAGGTACAGCCTATAAAGCTACCAGGCATATATACACAAAATAAAATACATGTGGGGGAAGAAAGGCTGTTAGTATAATTAATTGTCCTTTTCTCATGACTGTACTCTGACTCTGCCAAGGAGTCTTTCATTTTAGAAGTCAGGACCTCACAGGCAAGCTCATAGGACTCCTTCAGAAAACAGAATTCTTTGCACAACATGCTGCCCTTTTACTTGAAAGAGGAAGGAGTTTCTAAAAATGTGTATAATACAAATGATTATTTATTTTATATATATATATATTTATTTTTTTTAAATATTAAATATATTAGTTCCTTGTACACTCACCTCCAGAGATGAAAGTGTCAAATATTATCTGGGCTCCATTAAAGAAGTCTCCAAATTGAGCTTCCCAAATTGGCAGTAACTTAGGGCTCTCAATACTCATTCCATATTCAAAACCAAGCACAGCTTCTTCAGACAAGGGACTGTTACTCACCTAACAAAAGGAAATTGTTGGGAGGGGAGGATGAGGAAAAAGACAACCAAGGCTAAAGCACTGGAATCAGACAAACAGTGCTGACAACACACACTTCTAAAGGCAATTGACAAGCACTGATTTTTTGCTTTTGAAAGAAGGCACTGAGAGGAAAAGAATAACCTTTGATCTCTCCAGAAAAAGCAAACCCTCTTATAAAAGTTGCAATTTGTAGTGACAAAGAATAGGGATGCCCTGACAGTTTTTATGTCCCTGTATCTGGGTTTTGCCAGGACATACACTAGGCCTACATATGCCTCAGCAGCTTTTGAAAATGCAGTTTCAGCACAATTTGAAGAAGGTGGTCTTGTGGGCTACAGAACCTACCTCTAGGAAACCCTTCTGGTCTGGGGACATGTGATTCAGAGGAATGTAGGTATCATCTGTCTCCTGGCAAACCAACATGGCGTGTCGTTGGCTGAAGGTTCCCCTGCCAACATCTTGTCCACTCAGTCTGATATTAAACCCTTGCCAAGCAATAAACACAACACCAGATCAGCAAGTTATGTGAAAAGAAAACATGCAGGACATAATTCTATCTCTTGTTATATCTCTTTTTGGATTTCCCCTCATCAGCAACATCAAATCTGAGATGCAATTCTTAACCAGCAACAGCTCCAACTGTCAGGCATACAGATGCTCTGACATTATTTTGGGTAAATTGGTTCAATTTACTGAAGCAAACTGCAAAAAAAAAGTGCACTCTGTATCATATGTAAATGGAGATTTGAATTCAGGCTAGAGAGGAGGGAGAAGAAATAGTAGCATAAAGCACAGAAAGTACTTGGGAGCCACACTGATGTCAGCTGCACTGCTTGTGCTCAGCTCTATGTACAAATGTTTTTGGGGAGTGAGAAGGAGCCACAGTTCTTTGAAGATATTAAAGACTCAGTCTACAAATATTAGTGACATGTAGGATTCATATTTACCTTCTCTTAGGCCATGCAAATTGTTAAATTTATAAACCATAGCAATCTTTTTACTTAGAAAACCTAAGAAATCTAATGTTATCCTTTATTGACATTAAAGCAAAAATATTTTACTATCTCCTGTCTAGTTGCCTCTTACCTTGGCTCAGCAGAGAACCAAATGCTAAAGTTTCAGCTGTTGCCCAGTCCAGCTTTTTTCCTTCCTCCATTTTTTGAATTCTTGACTAAGCAAATAAAGAAAAACAAAAAATTACTGTTTTGTCTTTTTCCATCTGTAGCTTTTTTGGTGGCACAGACTAATATTAGAAGCTAGGACAAAAGCAACACACTATGGAGAGAAATGCTATATTCCTGCAGCCAGCATAGGCTGCATTAGAATACAGTCTTATTTCAGCACATCCTAAAGAAGGTTGCCTGAGGACCACAGAACCATAGGTGATCCATGTGTTCAGCTCCCAGGCAACAAACTGTGCACTGATTATGTAATCCTAGTCAGAAAATATTTAAATCTTAGCACAGCATAGAGTGTAGTTTTACAGTGTAGTTTTGACATCAGTCTTGTCTGTCTGGCTAGCAGTGATGAGAGATACCAGGTGTAAGTATTTCAGTCTCCAGAACTCTTCCCTGTTCTGGCCTGCAGAACTGCAGACAAATGATCAAACTGAGCTGTGGAGCTCTTGCCTTGGGCTGGGAAGACAAAAACATCAGTCTTTTGAAATACTCAACTCACAGCCTCTCTCTGGCTGCCAAGCAGACACCTGCACACACTCATCATCCATCAAAGGGAAGCATTCACAAACCCCAAACTGATCCAAACCAAACACCAACTTAGGAGCTATCAAACCCAGACTAGGCCACAGGTTGTGTGGTGTTCATATATATAAGTAATAAAACACTCACTACTGGCTTTAGAAACTGTGTACACTATTGCCAGGTTCCTGAGTCATTCCTTTACAAAGCACTCATTCTAATTACCAACTATATAAATGTTAGTAACTTATCATAATAGTTTCTTTCTATTTGTAAGAATAATAAACTGTGTTGGTAACTTATAATAGTTTCTTTTTATTTGTAAGAATAATAAACTGTATTTTCTATAAACTTTTTTCTTCATTGCAATAAAATGTTATTGAAATAACAAACTAAAGTACATGGTCAGACCTGAGGGAAAAATCTTTCTTCAAAACTGGAGGAAAAATGGCATCATCTCAGCCTTGAAAGAGAGTAAGCTGTTTTTCCTAGAGAATACCATGCTGTATTCTGTAACTGGCAGCCCTGTAACAGGTTTGAGCCCCGGGATCAGAGGTATCATGATGCTCTACCCACCTGAGCATAGGTCTTCAGGAGATGGCTGTGCATCTGGAGCTCTTCAGGCACCTGCACAGACTTGGCCCCAATGAACTGCAGCAGAGGCACAGGCATGCCCGTGTCCCAGGTGCTGATTGAGGCAGAAGGCTCCACAAAGCCCTTCCAGTGAGCCTGCAGGTTGGTAGGGGGTGGGCTGTATGAAGTCGTGTTGGCAAGGTGATCATTCAGCTTGGAGTAGCACGAGGTCTTTATCTCAGCCACCTCAGCCTCAGTCATGAGCCCAGCAGCCGTGAGCTGCTCTGCGTACGTGTCCGGGATACTCTTACGGGACCTGCCAGGGAGGGAATCAAACCACAAAGTTTTATTTGGTTTTTATTTATTTTTTCAAATCACATATTAAGCCTAAAACCAGTTGTGGAGAGTTTTGTCAAAGAGTGGCTTGAGGAGAAAGGACACAGCCGAATTAATTTGGTAAAGATGTCCTAACTAGGGCAGAGGCCCTTTTTGCAGGCAGGGTGTCTGTTGGAAATTTAGCTGCTAGAGACTGGAAAAGTACAAGACCGTGACTAATTCCAGGTCCTGCACCTGTGAGATAGCCTGTCCTTGGGCCTAGCTGTAGTAGGATAACAAACAGTGAAAGAGACATGAGAAAAGAGAGATGTAACCCCTAAGGAATGAGGAAGAGTTAATGGTATAGTTTAACCAATAGATTGCTTGGCTTACAGAATATTCATAAGCTTATTATTTGCTGTATAAGTGTCTGATGCTTTCTTCAATAAACTGGACCTGTGATGAACCATCTGGTGTCTGGGTCTCTTTCCTTCAACAACCAGTGTCACAGGAGAACAAGGAAATACCACCTTACTACAGTCAGGTACCATGGAAAACTCCTATAAATGGTGTCCTGGTACATTATGCTTATTTGCATGAAGTTCACTTTCCTTATTTCCTGAAGTTCACTTAATTTTCAAAAGGTAACAGTTCTCTGAGAGATGTGTTTTATAGTCCTTTATTACAAAAGTAAAAGTGCTGTAGTTGGAAGTTACAGGTGAAAACAAGTCAAAACCCCCTCTGTGCTATCATGCATATTTTCTGCAGAGAAATTCACAGTAGGATTTGTGCATTGGAGAGAATCAAGGCAATCATTCATAAACTCTTCACCTAAAATACCAGAATTCACTGGCAAGTGAATTTTTTTGTGTTTTTTTTCAGGGATAAGGATGGAATCTGTAAACATTTAAATGCTGATAAAGATGACCAGGCAAAGACAAGACAAGCATCACACTGGCTTCCTGCCCATTCTCTCACAGCATGCACACTTCCCCTTGAAAGACAGATTTGCCCTCTGATTACCAGTGGTCACAAATTTGAAATCCAAGAGGTATGTCCAAGATTTTTCTCCAAAAAGCACCAAGCCACACATTCAAGAGCCATCAGTAATGACTGCTCATTAATATCTTATTATCAGACTCCCACTGAAGTCAAGGGCTGCTAGCAGTCCAGCTGCACCTTACATAAAGACCTGTGGATACATCAGAGGATCTCACACAGACACTTCTGTTGCAGCAGCAAGACTTGAGGTGGTGCAGACCTATTTTGGTGGTGCAAGCCTTACCTGATGATTTTGTACATGCTGGGGTTGGTGAAGAAGGGCTCATCGAGCTCATTGTGGCCCCACTGCCTGTAGCACAGCAAGTCCACGATGACGTCCCTGCGGAAGTGGCGCTGGTACTCCACAGCCAGCCGTGTGGCACGGACAACTTCCTCAGGATCATCCCCGTTCACATGGATAACTGCACATCCAACGATTTTACCTGCCCAGGGATTCAAAACACAGCAGCAATCACAGCCAGCCCTTCCAAAGAAAGCACACGCACACCTGTTCTGCTGAAACTACACACAACCCATGGGAAGTAAGTATATTAAAAACAAATCAAAAAAAGATGTTCTTTGTGATGAGAGCTGGGGAAGGAAAGGAGTCTTGCCTGAGAGAACATGCAATTAGCCCAACCTGCTGCATTTGTCAGTTTGAGCACAACTTCTTTACAAGCACTTTGTTCCCAGAGGAGTTTCTATGCACAGTTCCTGCATCATATTAATCTGGTAGTGGAAGAAACTGGGAGAGAACTACTTGATTGCTTCTCTTTCAAACAAAAATTGAGTTTTATTTCCTTCTTATCCTAAGCTGTCTCTATTATCAATTCATACAAGCCAAAAGCAACTTTCTCCCTTATTGTTAGGGAGTACCATCCTGTCTACTGCTCCTCCAGGCAGAAAAATCTCTTCATTAAAGAGAACACTGTAAAATTTCAATATCTTAACACCCTCTCCTGTCTGACAATTTGGCTGCAAGCAATAGTGCTCCTTTTGTACTTTATCTGCCCAAATTCTGGAAACTAAGATACTTCAGCCATTCCTGGCTCATGTCAAGTTTTCCTCCACAGCAAAATACTAAAGCTCAGCTGCATAACAGCCCCTCCTCACTGACAGGTAAGAAGAAAGGAAAACTAAGGATGGAGGCAAAAAAACCAAACCCAAATAAAACCAATCCATAACAAAAAACCAGCCCAGAGAAAACAGTAATAATATATGCTCTCTACCTTATCAGATCTAATGAATCTACTTGTCTGGTTTGATGAAACCTTAAGAGAAACACTTGATGTTAGGTCAGAAGCATACAAAAGTATATTTTTACTTATAGGAGACATATACAAGATAACTAACTACTATGTCTCTGATCTTACTGGTAATATCTCTGTTTATCACTAAGAAAGATCAGTCCAAAACAAAGCTTCTAGTTCAGGCATAGAAAGGTCTTGAGCTTCATCTTTAAATTGAAAGCTCAACAGGTTCACATGACAACAAACAAAACAGAAAAAATGGAGGAGTATCTGACGTAAAAATCTTGCTCAGAAAACACACAGAGATGATTTTTATGAAATTTAACAACATATACTTAAAGTAGTTCTGTTATATACTCCATTGTAATACCTTTTCAAAAGCTGTCAATAATATGACAGAAACTGAGTTATAAAGACTTCACAGAAATCTTGTAATTATTTTATCACATCCTGTAAAAATGTGACAAGATTCTCCCTTGATATTTAGTCTTTGCCATAAAGCAGATAGGGGAGGGAATATTTTTAGCATCTGAATTGTTGCTAGTAGGAGAGAATAATAATAATAATAATTCTAATTCCTACTCTGCTGTGCAACTGGAGTTACAATAATCTCTCCCTAGAGCTGACAGGCAATTGCTATAAAAAGTCCATTGCACAGCTTACACTGCAGTTCACAATCCTTTCTGACACAACAAGCAATCTTCCTTGTGACTCAACCCTACCTACCAATGTCACTGCAGTACAGAGATGACCTTCCTCGCTCTGGAGGAGTGGTGTAGCCCAGCTGGTTGTTAACAATCAAATGGATGCTCCCACCAACTCTGAAATGTGGCAGATTAGAGAGGGTCAGTGTTTCAGGAACAATCCCTTGCCCAGAGAAAGCAGCATCGCCATGAACCTACACCAGGGAAGAAGATGGAAAAGTTTCATTAGGAAACACTGGAGGAACAGCAAAATCAAAACCATAACTCATTAAGTAAGACCTCCTAAACTGGGTACATGGAACAGACACAGTTGCAGCTGGACTCACTTCTCAATCCCTCTCAGAATACTGTTTCCATGACTTGAGAGTTTATGCAGCCTTATCACTAACACAAGTCAGAGCAGCCACCATATGTACCTGAATGCCTGATGTAATCCTACCTGGAACTGACCTAGAATCTCTTAAAACTGACCCACCAGAGTCCAGGTGACTGCAAGCTTCCTGGCTATGGCAAAGGTGCAGCAGTCAGAGGCAACCACTGACCCCTGAACAAAGGGAGCCACTCACCACAGCATTCACTACACCTTGGCTGAAGCTGAATGCTGGTGAAATGGGACTTGGGCCCATTTCCACTTTACCAAACAAACAAGAACAGAAAAACAAGTGGAAAATGAACTGAATGGATGACACCATCATATTTTCTGGAAAAATCCCTTCACCAGGATTTCTCTCCTGGGAAGCTGAGAAACCTCAGATAAAAAGGAAAACAATATTATCTCATTTGCTTCTCCTGTGTTTTGCTGCTTTGGAATGTGATTGGAGATTGTTTATCCAACATGTGAATTGTTTTGACTTAATGACCAATCACAGTCAGGCTGTGTAGGGACTCTGGAAGAAGTCACAAGTTTTTCATTATTATCTTTCAAGCCTTCTGTCTGAATCCTTTCTGTATTCTTTAGTATAGCATAGTACAGCATTCTTTAATATAACAGAGATTATAGAATAATAAATTAGCCTTCTAAGAACATGGAGTCAGATTCATCATTTCCTGCCAGTGATGGGGGACTCAGAAAATGGAAGCACTCAAATGGAAGCACACCACAAATGGAAGCCCTCAAAAACAAAAACTTTCAAAAGGAAATAAAACCTAAGTTCTCAGTTACACTTCTAAATAGCAATAGCAAATAAATGATGCAAATAAAAAATTAGTTTGGAAGGGGAAGGGAGAGTACTGTGATAGCCAAGCCAGGTTTCCAACAAAGGCTAGAGGTACTGGAGTGAGTATCATCTAACATTTCAATATTTTGAAATTGGAGACAGTTCTCCTTTGGTGAATATGACGACAGTTTCCTCAGAATGCAGACTCAGTCATTTGCAGATTAAAGTCACTATGCAGATTGATGTACTTCCTTATTGAAACCAGATGACAGTTCTGCTTTCTAGCTATGGAATAGTGCTTTCAAGCCTTAGGAGACTTCTGCAAGTCCACCAAGGTAACAGAGGTGCAATCAACCAGTTATCTGGCAGCACTGGGTTTTTTATACCATTCCAGTACAGATTTTAAGAGGTATAACAATAAAACAAAAGTAACTACTGTCAGAGAGACAAGCCAGTATCCCCACTCTATCCCTTACACTTACTCCTGACGTGTTGGGTTTTCACCTTTCCCTTCTGGTTTCTTCTGCTGCCTAAGAAGGCCACACATCTCAGTGACAGCATTTGAGTGAAGACCCTAAAACATCTGAGAAAACTGTATGGCCTTTAGCACATCCCAAAGCATTAAAGCCTAAAGACAGTGTGACTATCCAACTACACAAGACTGTTCATATACATCTCAAACCCCAGAGGATTCAATTTTTCTGATGCAGGTAGGAATTTACTCATTCTACCAAAAAATGGAAACAGCTTTTGCTAAGGCAAATTTTTCTCTGGGCTGAATTAGCAAAAAGCTAAAAGAAGACCTTCAGACCCTGGAGAATGAAGCTCACCAATGACAAGGGCACCTTAACTGATCTTTAGTCATTCTCCCCTCAAGCTCTGGTACTAAGGCTTGTGGAAGAAGAGAAAAAAAGCCAGTATAAACCTCAATTCAGAGTGTCTACACTTACATTTCTCAAGAGAAAGCCCTGTAAAACCAGAAAGTTCAAACTCCCAAACCAAGATTCTGAAACACAAGGTGCCTGCTTTCATCTCTTTCTTCTCAATTAGCTGAATGAAAGCAGTTAAAAGTTGGAACTAAAAATTTGCCTGTTTTCACTCTCACTTGGGTACCTCTTAAAGACACTATCACAAGTAATCATGATACATTTTCTTCCTTTTAGGAATACTTTGAATCAGGTGACTAACACAGAGGTGTTTAGCACAGAATCAAATGTATCTCTTCTCTCCTATGCAATCCTCCCTATCACTTACCCCTACAAATCCTAAGAAGTGAAATTTTTCTTGGATAGGGAGGGTCCATTTATCCTGAAGAATCATTGTTTAAAGATTTATAATACTTTAATTACTACATGGTGAAGATCTACCATTATGAGAAAGAAACAATAGTATCTTCTCAAACTAAGAAATACCTGCCCTGAAAGATGGAAATATCTTGACATCTTTTTTTTGCTGCACATTGGGCAGCAAAAGTTTGCTGCACTTGCAAGCTCTGAAGACTTTTTTAAAATAAAAAACTAAAAACCACAATTTATAAACCCAGAATATTTTGTATTCTCATTTCTGCTTTTTCTCCATATCCCATCCTTCCAGAAAAAAGCAAAACATTTTTTTAACTGAAATATGTTTTCACTCCTACATGTAACTTTCTCATATTTGTTATACTTTACAGAACATTTCTGCCTAGCTTGTTTTTAACCCTGGCTTTAAATGTTAAGAGTTCAATTCCCTTGTTTTTCCTAGTTTAAGTCAATGCAAGAGAAAAAAAATTATCAAGGAATTATTTGGGATTGCTTCTACAGCTATACAAGTCAGTTCAAGGAGTAAAAACTAATTCCAAGTCAGTTCAAGGAGTAAAACCTGATTCCAGCGGAGTCTTCAACAGTACCATGACAAAATTACAAAATTCTAAATCCTCCTGAACATTTTGCAGCCTTGTTGACAGCTCTTCTCCAAACCCATTAATTTGAAAGAAATCTTCCAGTGGCAGTTTAAATGCAAAAGTGAGGAAAGGCACACATGGCTCTCAATACAGAATATTATTAAAATGAAGGGGGGTATCAGTATCAGTATTCAGAAATCTTAGAAGTGCAATTATTTAAATGCCAGCATCATCACAAACACCACCTGGAGATCCTCCTAGCACTCCTCTTTCCCCATAAAGAAGATCCCAGATCTTGACATCATACATTAACTCAGTTTTGTTTGATATTTCTATGTACACTCCTGTTCACATTCTAGTCCAAGCAAGTCTTACAAATATAAATGACAATATGTGAGCAAAATACCTGCAGGCAAATAACTTTGTCCCCAGGCTGTGCAGAGCTCTCTGGGGAGTAATCACCATCGAGCAGAGTCTGCTGCCTGGCTCGTGTCTTGCCCACAGCCACTGGGTTGATGGCTTCCAAGTGTGAGGGGTTGGGGAGCAGGGTGACATGCACAGGTCTGTGGGAGCCAAAGTCCAGATCTACAGAGGATGTCAGGTGGGAGAGAACATCCCCAATGGCTGCTGAATTCTCTGGGAACTCGCTCAAACCACGCATCTTGCGGAACATCAGCTGCAGGGAAACAGATCTGGTTAAAATCCTTCTTTGATTTACTGACAGGTTGAAAAAAAACCTCTCTCCTACTCCTGAAATTGCAAGGACCCTTCTAAGCAGCAGCACATAAAACCATTCATTAGAGTTCTTTTAACAGTCTCCTGCAGACAGCTCACTGAAGTGTTGATAGGAAAGGAAGACACTCTCACACAGGTAACATTTTATTGCTCCAGCATTTACAACTTTGGCAAACTTTTGGGGTTTATTTTATAGCAAATAAACCAGGCAACTGCCTGTGAGATTATAAATCTCTGACTGTCTTAGGCTGCAAGATGTAGCTGGAGGTGTCTATTCTATTGCCATCTGTTAGAGGTAGGGCAGTTATCTTCTGTTAAATGGACAGTTTTCTTTATCTCTTTCACAACCAATCCTCCAGGGAGATATATTCTGTTCATGGGCCATTGAGTGTCACTGCATGATTGATAAAATTCCATCATCCCACTGGGAGATGCTCTGCCCAGGGGGAGGAGCCAAGAGTTCCTACCTGGATATAATCTGGGATTTGGAACAACACCGACAGCCTTTGCCCACTGCATTCCCAGAAGAGCAGCTTTCTTTTCCACTGGATTCCCAGAGGAAAACCAGGCCCAGCTACACCACCACTGAACCTTCAGAGGAAAACTCCACCCTTGTACAGGATCCCTGCTCCCACAGAACCACAGCTGGCACTGCATGAGGGCTGAGCCACCATTTAATGGGACTGCTGCCACCACCCTGACACACAGGGGGTCAGGTCTGTCAGTGACTCTAACAGTGTCACTGACTGTCAGAGTTGTTTTGTATTACTCCATTTTTATTTTTAATTTTTCTAATAGAAGAACTGTTATTCCTACTCCCATAACTCTGCCTGAGAGTCCCTTAACTTCAAAATTATAATAATGCAGAGGTAGAGGGTTCACATTTTCCATTTCAAGAGAGGCTCCTGCCTTCCTTAGCAGACACTGTCTTTTGAAACAAGGCACCCACCTCAGGAGGAAGCTGCAGTAGGCCTGCTAGCAGGTTGAGCCTGCCCCTGTGAGGCATTCCAATGATGATGTCCGTGACCCCGCTGTACGCGCACATCTTGAACAGCTCGTGGAAAAAGCCCATCATGCTCTCTGCTCCTTCGCCACCGTAGCGCTTCACTGTGGCAAACTTGGTGGCCAAGAAGTGATCAAACTCCTGGTAAAAACAGGACAGCTTCAGGATTAGGCTATTTTAAGCAGCAGCTTTGTGTTTATAATATTGAAATATAATTTATGTTTATACCCTTGAGGCATATAAATCTAAAGATACCCCTGGAAAGTCTCAGCTCACTCTCCACCCACACAGTCTGAGACCAGAAGATATGCTGACCATAAAAATATCAGCTCTAAGCAGAAAAATGTTGCATTGAGGATCAAACTTTCTCTGTCTCACATGGATGATGCTTCAAGAATTCTCACACCAGATTAATTTACAAATTCCTTGGTAGTTTACCTGTTTTCGGTGGAAATTTAGGAATGGTGTTCTTTTACAGTATAAACCATAACGATCTTGAGATACAAAGTGCTAGCAAAGCAGTGTTTCATTCTGATTTACATTAGGCACAGTCCTTATTACAGAGGTAGAATGCTTGGGAGAAGAAAAAGAAATGAATCTGTATTTACTTCATTTTCTTCTCGCTTCATTCACCTCCTAGAAAGCTCAAGTAAGTGACCAAGTTTTGGAAGCACTGGAAATTTCTTTAGTTTTTGCAACTGAAGACAGAAACTAAATGAAGTCTGTAACTGAGAAGGGAAGACTAAGCAACACCCAAAGATCTGAGCCAACTGCTAGTTGTGCAATATTCAGTTCTAAGGAATAATGTATACAAAACTGGTCACATATAAAAGCAGTTTTTTCTGTCAGGGTTAAATTATATACTCTTAGAACAGTTCTGGTCATACTGAAATTAAAGTAGAGCACATCAGGGTCCCAATATCACCCTCCTCTGTTACCATCAAATTCCTCTAACTGCCAAAGAGGCTACAAAAAATACAAAGTGGGCCATATACTTCCATTCAGTCATTGGCAAATATTACATTTAACACTCCTTCCACTTGGAAAACTGGAAACAGGGACACTTTCACAGATCCTGCTCTTCTACCTTTCCAACCTTCACAGATCCTGCTCTTCTACCTTTCAATCATTCTGGATAACATGGGAAGAAAAGGGGAAAAAATTAAAACTTTTCACAGTACAGAAGTATTGGAATAAATTTTCTCTATACATTTCAAAAGTGCAGAAATATTTCACTTCCTTATAGAAGGCATTGAACAAAGGTTCCTTGCTGAAAAGCACCGTGTCTGCCAGTGCTATATGACAGCAGTTCAGTCCAACTCTGATTTGTTCCAAAACCTTGAGGTTCAGCATGCTTTAAGGACAGTAAAACAGATGAGCATGAGGGTGAGAGGAAAACAAAGAACAGCTAAGCCAGAGCATAAGATTTCACAGAGCTCTGCTCAACCTTGTGATCCCATCAGTAACATCTAATATGAACTTTCAGATCATTAATCTAAGAGTATCTCACTTTTGAAGACTGGTTATTCATGGGTTTGCAGCATCATTTTTCAGTAATAGCTGGTAAGTTAATTCAGCAACAAACTGAATTAACCAATGAGGTTCCTGCATTGCACTGCTCCAGGCAAAGCCTTGTACTTCTTCTTCCTGCACACTGTCAAAGCCTTTCAGGACAGCGATTGTTCTTTTTCTGCATGAACAATGTCCAGAACAGTAAAGGATCCATGACAGACTCCATGACTATTAGAGTCCAGTAACAGAGAACAAAGTACCTGGGACTCCAGCATCAGTTTGCACAAGTGCTTTTTCTCTTCAGGTGTAAATGCTTCTTGCTTGAGCTCTTCAAACCTTTTAGCAAACCATTCTCTCTCCTCCAGAGTTGGAAGCTGGCTTGTTTCTATGGAAATATGCCCGCAGTATATATGGTCAAGGTAAGCCATCACATCCTCTACAGAAGCCTCCTCTTTTCCCATGTTTATGAGTCCTGGTGGAAAATAAATGTTATTAGTCACTTTGAGGGAGGAGGGGAAGCACTAAGGCTGGTTTTGGAGAAAATAAAGCAATAAGAGAGACCCCCCTCCTTTGTTTAAGGCTGCAGCAAGGCTCTAAGAGAGACAAGAAAAGACAATTCTTGACTTCTGCCCCTGTATTTTCAAACCTTCACTACAGCGTTAAGTATTGTGGTAAATCATAGAATGTTACAGTAACACAAGAAATTAATGTTTAACCTCAGCAATTGTAAGAACAAGCACAAATTTTCTTGATTTCCGAAGATGCTAGAAGGCAGCCTCTCACTGCATTATGATTTCTGCAACAGACATATGGATGCTGAAGTTGACAATTTTCTGACTCTTCCACAGAGGCCACAGCCCCTCAATAAATCACCCATGAACAGAATTTGCTGTGATGAGGCTGTGGACTCACCTGTAGTAACGAGAGGACCCTGAAGAACTTCAGCCAGCTCTTGGATTTCAGGCACCATGTTCATAACAGCTTGGCCAGCAAACAGTGGGTTAATTTTGGCTGCTTTGTGGCCATGTTCAGCATAGGCAGTTATCAAACGAGCAAGAGCATGGTCAACTAAAACCAAAAAGAAAGCAGAACAGCATCACACACGTGCTTAGATTAAATCCACTTACAGCATCAACACAGGAATGTTTTGTCTGCTGGCAACCATCAAGGTTCTGGCAGCAAAGAGAGCTTTTCTATGCAGTTATTTCTACCTTATTACCCCACAACAGCTCCCACAGCAAACTGCTAAATCTGCTCCCCAAAGCTATTTTCAAGCAAGTACACTCTAGATTTCCCCCACAGTTCCCCTCATAGGTTAGGCTCCTGTAAACATATGCAAAGCTACTTCATTTTGCTTTGAATCTCTCTACAAGAGTAGTGAACCAAACCCACTACAAACAGGTACGTCCAAGTCAAGATCAGCACATTACCAGTGTACAATCTTATTTCCTAAGCCAACTCAATCCTATCACTTATGCTTCCTTGTTCCTTTCTGGAATGACAGGAGGATTGGGTCTTAACAATAATTCAGGTCCCATGACTTCAAAAAAAAACCAAAGTCTGTCTGCAGTAGCCAAGAGCATGTGCTGAGCCAAATGTGGTAAAAATTATCGACATGGGCAGAATTTGACCAGCTGAGAGGTCACACACACATGTTACTGTCACTGAGCACAGCCTGAGACCAGGCTGGTGAACTGCAAACAATAAAACACACTGCAAGCACAACCTGCTACAAATTTATGACATGAACCTGCTTATAAAGTGTGGAGGGGTTTTTCATCCTGGTAAAAATGCAGCACTGACAGTAGTCAGGTCTGAAGGGTTTTGTTTTCCAAACGATGGAATTCTCAGACCATAGCACAAGGTTATTTCTCTGACAGATGTCAGCCCATTCAAAACAGCCCCTTTTCTCTACTGGGTTCTGCAACACAGGGACAGAACCCAGACATAAGGCTAACAGTGCCCACAATGCTCTCAGCGAGGAGGCCGTTTAAACACGATTTTTAAAATGTTACATAAAAATATGTTAATCATTAACAAGGAGGCTACTTTGTGACGGGCCTCGCTGTCCAGGAGCTACAAACTGGTTTCACTGCTGCTCCTGGGCAAAGGGTTTCATTCCTACCAGTCACCAGAGTAAAGTTAATGGAAGGACCACACTTCTACCTAGGAGAGTTTTCTGCTTGAAATCACCTTTCTGCACTGTAAAATGGAGCTAAAAGCAACACAGGATTGCTAGAGGAGAGAGTTACCTGTAGTTAATAATGGAATCCTAGAAAGTTAACGGGTTGGAAGGAACTTT
>WBNQ01012912.1:11804-33488 GCA_013401375.1 Spizella passerina
TGCTTTAGAACTTTTACCTCCCATGAGTTATTTTACCCATTCTTGGGAGAAAAGGTCATGTTTGGGGAAATACCTAAATTCTCCCAAAGTTTGGCAATACACAATTAAAGACTTTTCCAGGATTCTTTCTGCATTCATGAAGATCAGGTATACTAAGTATAATTTTATTAAATCTGTTAGGAGATGCCAAACACAGAAGACTAAAAGAGGCAAGGCTGCTGCATCTCCATGCCTCCAGATCCATCCAGGATCCGTGTATTCCCAGCAGGTCTCTGCATACACAGGTACACAGAACATATGTATGTAAAAATTCAACAAGCCACACACACACACATGAAATGGGTCTCTCAGGCCATGCTCACACTGTGTCCCTGGAATTTGTCTCAGAGCCTCTGATCCCTCTAGAAGTCAGCCCTCAGCCTCTCTGGTCACTCTGGTATCTGGCCTAGACTTATGGCTCAAACATTTGGTCACTTATCTATGTCACCCGCTAGACTGGCTTAGTATTTCCTAGTGATCACCCCTCACATGCCCCAAGTGCCTGTATCCTACTCCAGCTGGTGGAGCAGACCTACATGCACACAAAATAAAGAGTTCCTCACCCACAAAACAGTAATGGGATTTGGTGAGAAGACCAGGAGCCAGGCATGACCAACNAGTTAGTGTCAGAGTCGGGGGCATCTGTGTAACCCATAGTGCCAGCCTGAAGATGGGCAGAGTGGTCAAGGCCCCATATGTATATTCTTCCTAACTTCAGCCTGACTTTCCAATAGTTACCTTTAAATTTGTTTTTAAGAAATTGGTTTCGATGATATAATTTCTCCTCCTGCATTCACAGATGCTCAGTTTTATTCTTAAAGTTCTGACTCTGAAGTCCTCTTATCAGAGGCCATAACATTCTAAGAAAAAACTGTTCAGTAAAGAGACATTCATAAAGCTGAGTCCCCTGCAAAGGGATTTTACATCTTGGCTTTCAGTCATACTGTGTAAGGACTGCTACAAGAGAGATTGTACTTAAGAAGCACAGAACGTTTATTGATACAATTTCATATTAAAAAAGAATCTCAATTATCATTGTCCTATAACTACAGTGATACCATTTTGAGTATGATGTTCTGTAGCATTTGAGAAGAGTATTATTTCCTTCTGGCTGCTGCTTTGCCCCCCTATTTCTCTAATATTTCATGTAAATTCATAACATTTTAACCAGCTTTTGCCATTACTAAAACATATAAAAAAATACAATCATTCACAGTGTAGTTTTACAAATTATGTGAGGAGTGTGACCCTACAGCAATTCAATTTAAAGTTTTTCCCCTCTGGGACAGAAAACAAGAGGCAAAGTAGCACTCACAACAACATATGAACACCATACAGCAGGGATTTACTTAAAGTTTTTTNCCACACACACACACATGAAATGGGTCTCTCAGGCCATGCTCACACTGTGTCCCTGGAATTTGTCTCAGAGCCTCTGATCCCTCTAGAAGTCAGCCCTCAGCCTCTCTGGTCACTCTGGTATCTGGCCTAGACTTATGGCTCAAACATTTGGTCACTTATCTATGTCACCCGCTAGACTGGCTTAGTATTTCCTAGTGATCACCCCTCACATGCCCCATGTGCCTGTATCCTACTCCAGCTGGTGGAGCAGACCTACATGCACACAAAATAAAGAGTTCCTCACCCACAAAACAGTAATGGGATTTGGTGAGAAGACCAGGAGCCAGGCAT
Source organism: Spizella passerina (assembly GCA_013401375.1). Classification (NCBI taxonomy): domain Eukaryota; kingdom Metazoa; phylum Chordata; class Aves; order Passeriformes; family Passerellidae; genus Spizella; species Spizella passerina. The sequence continues at coordinate 13,536 of WBNQ01012912.1, forward strand.
GACCAACAACAACCTTTTTACATGGAACCAGCCCTTTACCCCTCCCTTTTCACAAATTCTTTTTCTCCCCAAATCAGCTAGATACATCCCTTTCCCCACTTTTAATTCCTCTCAAAAACATCCCATAGAAATCTTGTGCAGTCCCAAAATTCACTTTTTGGCTTCTCATAATACGTTTCATATTCCCGAAATCTATCCGAAAGGTGATACAGAGACTCTTTCCTCTGAGGCTTTGTGATGGTGTCATTCTCAGACCACAGGACAGGTCATGGTCCCAAAGAAGCTGGGGAAGGGGTTAGAAGGGTGTTATAAATGTTCCACATTGCCACTGTTCATCTGTGCTCCCCTGTGTGGGCATGAGGTTTTCTTTATCCATTACCCAACAAAACCGACTGCTGTGTCATCAGAACACATAACGTGGGATAAGCCACAGGAGAGAATAAATGCAGCAGGCTGAGACAGAAATGTTCAATGCTGCCAGCTGTGTGATGAGCCAGTATTGATCCCACAGAAAGTACATCCATTACACAAGATGCAGTTGGCTCCATGCTGATAAGTCATTGAGGAGAAGGCAATGATATACAAGAATCAATGCAGGCCCCCTCTCTTTTTCCTGCATGATAGCACAACAGTATTGGGCTTTTCCATACCAACTCAGCTCTCCTTCCTCCACCCATCTTTACTTCCTTGGAATGATATTTTTCCTCATGCACAATCCTCATTTTTCTTTATTTTTACTTTTCCCATGCCCTTTTTAAGATACATGCTTCAGTTTGACCTGACTTGGGAGCTAAGAAATGTACATTACTATACCTCAGTGTTAGCTGCCCCTATCTGATCCCCAGAAGGTTTGGGGTTTTTCATTTGCATTGCAAAATCATGTTTGGCTCTGCATCTCATTGCTACCAACTTGCTCCTACCAGCCTCTTCTTCAGGAAAAGACATCATTACAAACATTTACAGCAAAGGTGATTCCTTCAGGGTTTGAAGAACTGATAGGTCTGAAACAGTCTTGACTCAGCAACTCAAGAGAACGTGTAAGAATTTTAAGGTGTCTAAGGAAAGAGTAACAATTAGGATAGTAGATGACATCAGAATCCAGAGTTTTTTTCAGAGTGATGTAACTTCTTGAGTAAGTCACTATGCACTGATCACCATGACTCTTTCCTACCAATGAGACCATACACACATCCGCTTTCACAAAAATTCAAATACTATGTCACACAGTAAGAGAACCAGAGAATTGCTGATTCCAATGAGTAGAAAATGTATAGCACCTGCGAAATATGCTCTTCCCCAATCATGTTATGGATGTCTGAGTGTTCATGTGGCAGACACGAAGCAAACTTTAATATTATATCTACCAACACTCCTCTACAATTCCAACAGATAGATTGATATAAAGTCATATCCTGACAGTGGATGGAAGCGGGTTGTTTGTGAGACGGACACCACCATGTCATGAAGACTACCATGACAGCATTCCAGAGACAGACTTGATGATATCCTAATTAGGATAATATCATCATTTTTTTACCCCTCAGTTTTCATTGGGGTGCTATATTTTTAAAGCTCTTTCTCCAAATTTGCCCCCTTTCTGAAAACTTACTTTCTAAACAAGTTAAAATCAAACAAACTTGATCAAACACAATTTTAAAAATTCCTACATCTTTATCCCACTGTCAGTTTCAAATCCCTTTTAAACTACCCAGTGTTTCTCTCCCTCAAAACAACTTGGCTTCTCCTAAACAATATGTCTGGGGAGAGGGGACACACAGAGCTGACATTCTGTTCCCAGAACAGGCAAGAATATAGATGGGCATATTGCTTTGGCAGCTGAGAAATTTCTTCCCCCTTCATGCTCATTCTTTCATTAGTTTCCCTTCTGTGACTGCCAACAACATTGCCAATTAGTGCTAATCATGGTATGGACACCTGTCCACAAGAAAGGAGGTTGAGAACAATTACACAGTCATTTTCCAAAGCACATGAAGCAGCTGTCAAACAGTAATGACTTGCAGTCACTACTGGCATTGGCTGTACTGCAACAGGTGGCCAAAAGGTAAAATAATATTAGTGCCATTATCTGCTCTCTTAGTTGCTCTATCCTGGGCTTTCATTCTTCCTTTACATTCCACAGCATTTAAGCTAGCAAAGATTAATAACAGCTATAATGTCCATGGATGTATATCTCATGGTCTTTTACTGAGTATAAGAATTTTGAAAATATGACTAAATTTATATTTCTGTGCACTTCAAGAAGATGAGGTGACAGAGATTTAAGCATAGGGAGTTTTAAAATTGAAATCAGAAGTTGTAAATTGGAATTCTATGAGTTTCACATGAGCTGATCTTCCATAATCTCTACAGTTATGCATCATCTAATATGTTCCAAGAATCCTCTTTTTATGGACAAGTTCCAATGAGCTCAGGAGGTGCTGTTTGTGCCAAAACCTCTGCAAATCAGGAATCACATTCACTTCAAACTTAGGATAAGAAAATACAGACCGTGTAAATAGTAGCCAAATGTGGAAAAACATGGTTTAACAAGTTTCCCATCACTGTGAAGGAACTGTTTGACAGAAACTGAAAATCTATTTCTCCAGAACAGCACATCACAAGCTGCACATTGGAAGTGTCCCACCTCTTCTCTCAGTCCTTTGCCTCAATCTATACTTTATTTGACATTGACAAGTCCTACAGACAACACCTCCTTAACACAATTGATTCGTTGTCAGGACAGCTCTATGATAGCTATCGCATGGGCTGAGCGCCTCAGGAACGATAAAGGGCAGGAACAGTAGGAGAAATTAAGCTGGTTGAGAAAGATTTATTGTAGCCTGTGGTAACTCCTCACTACCAGTCCTTGCTAAGTCACTGTTCTTTCCATAGACTCTGCATGTGTGATTTCCCACACTTATTTTAAAAGTGAAATGCAAAGCCATCTCTGCAGAAATCTGAAGGCAGTCCCTCAGTGATAATCAGCAGGCTCTCTGTGCAGTTATTAGCTGCACTGAACAGATCTCTTGAAATTCAAGTAATAAGGTGTTCCTACTGTGAATTATTCTCATGGAATGGGATCTGCAGAAGAGTGAGATGAAGAAGACTCTTCATCACGTTTGAGTCCAGTTTCTGAGGTCAGATACCTCAAACCTTGTTGCTGCACTCTCACAGCTGGAAGCCACTTGGCTCCATCTCCTCTGGTCTCTCCATATCCCGAGAGTGTCCCTTTCCATAGCACAGACTCTATCTGGCAGTGCCAGCTTTGCACCATGCTCTGCTGTTCTGTGCTTTCTCCAGGGCTCATCACAGCCACCTGTCCCCAGGCACAAAAAGACCCTTCCTGGTCAGCACAGCCAGAGTGTGTCCCTTGGGTGGACAAGCGGTGAGCACGCAAGTCCCACCGCTCCCGTCGCTCCCTCCATTCCCACCACTCCTGTCATGTCACTGTAGGACACAAAATAACACGACGTGGACACGCAGCTCTCCCAAGGTAAAAAAGAGCACTTTTAATTTCTGACTCCAACATTTATGGATTTCCAAAAGTGACAGTGGATTGGAGGGTGACAGTGCCACCTCTCTGATGACACTGGACAAACCAACAGTCCATCAAATTTCTCCTCCTCTATAAAAGAATGCAAAACAATAAGTTATTTGCATAAAGTGTGTGAGAAAGTTCGTTACAAGAATGTAAACATCAGAAGGCTTAGAAAAACTTAGAAAAACAGGGCGACATCCCCTCTCCCGCCGCCGGCCCGGCGCGGGCGCTGCCCGTGGTGCTGAATCCATTCCCTCGGTCCCGCTCTGCCCGGCGCTCTGGATGCGGGCATCTTGAGGCCATCACTCCGCAGGAAAACCATTTCTGAAAACCATTTCTATCAGCCAAGAAGCTGCATGATACGGTTTTGTCCCAGCAGAACGAGAAAAACATTTCAGATAAATATTGATTCAAGAAATGTCTCACCCAGTTTCTTTCTCTCTGAGACTTGATAGTCTTCCAAAAGCCTCATTAGGTTGTCACTTTGTAATCTTCAGGTAACCCATCTGTCTGTCAGATTTGGCTTGGGGTTTTGGTCATCTTCGTCACAGTGAGTCTGGTGATTTCAGTCCCGTTTGCTAAAGCCAGGCTGTTTGACATCTTGCCAGTAGAGGTCGAACAATATGATATTCTGTATAAAAGTATTTTGTAAAAGAATGAATCACTAAACTTTTCATAAGGCAGATCTGATACCTACTTAATCCACAGACAAGCCAGAGTTTATGAATCACTGAGTAAGTCATACAAAGCTAACATGGTGAAAACATAGATATTTAAATTTTAACATTAATGTTGTCAGTCCTCTTCAATACAGGACAGATGATTCCATCCAATAGTATTATTTTGGAGTTTGGTAACTGTAAATCACAATCTGTTTGTTATTAAGGACACATTGGCACTATAACTACTCAGAAAGATTCTTTGACATTTCATTCCACTTCACATAAGATGTACATCCTAGTTGGCTACATAAAAACCAAAATGTTGATGAGCACAATTATTCCCTCTGGAAAAGAATACAAGGGAAACCAAATTATTCTGGCAATTAAAAACAGGAAGCAGATTCTTACAGCTCCAATTTCTTGTAGATTTCTGACAATCAAAACCAGCTGGATAAATGTACCTATACAAAAGATATTTTCATAGAAACCTACAAAAACTGGTACTCTTGGACTACACCTCAGCCAAAGTGCTTGGCCATTGCTGGAGCAGGCTTGTTGAACTCAGGGATATTGCTCAGTAGCTTCATACTACACACGGGCCTAAGTAGCTTTGTCAGTTAAGTTCTTAGACAAGTCTAAGCAAGAAAAATCAGCATTCCATGATAGCCAATGTCCCTTTTGTGCTTTCAGCAAACAGACCTCAAAATCCAGATGATACCTGAACTACCCTAGAGGCACATATGCATTCACCTTTAAAGTAAAAGTTTTCCTTCCTCTACCATGTTAGCAAAAACTTGAGTTTTTCAGTTCCCAAGGATGCTAGTCTAACTCTGTAATCAAACATCAAAATTCCTTTTTCAATTGTGTTGGAAACAAGACTTAGTTTTACCATATAAACTACTTCAATGTGCAGGCACTTTTTAAACGTATTATATCCCAGTTTGACAAAATAATAGCAACTGCATTACTTTAATTTTCAACCAATTCAGCCAAATTAGGCAACGAAGTGGGGGGAAATGAAAATCGTGTGATAGTTATGATTATATAAAGTCTAAAACTTTCCATAATGTGTTGGTTGAAGACCAAAGGAAAAAGTCTGACAAGCAGTCTGATTTGTTTCAAAAGTTCAGTTATTGCCTTTTATCTAGATCCTGCTTGGAAACAAAACATTATCAAGCAGAAATAGTAATTTCACAGTTGGCAAGACTTGGCATTCAATAGCAGTTCTTACAGCACCACAGCAGTACAGAATGTGACTCATCACTCGTCCTTAGGCTGCACAGGCTCATTTTCTGACATCCAACAGCTTCTCCTTTATCTTGGTTGGGTAGGAACATTAAGGGTCTCAATTTTCCAATGTATTTCAGAGTGATTTAACTAAAACCTGAATTTAGCAAAGTAAAACTTCAGCACTTGAACTGGTTGCAATCAATAATTCAACAGTGAATGGAAAGCTTACTAGACACTAGAAACAGTGATTCTTATAGCTGGTTGCTCAAATACTTCATCCTTTTCTCTTACAGTAATGTTCAGGAAGGCCACTTGTTGGCCGGATACAAAAGGTCACTGACCTCTGTTCAGGTTTATTTGCAGTGCACAGTTATACTCCAGAAGGAAACAGCCAGGGAGTCAGCCAACAGAGATCTAAGCCACAGACACATCAACTTCAATTAAAAAAAATTGGGAAAGAAGATTTCTGAGATCTTTCATCATCAGACCATTTCATGCCAATTGATTTTCTTTGTCCTTTGAGAGAAATTTTTTCTGATACTGGGTATTTTCACATGCAAATATGGCTACCACTGAAATTGCAAGGGAATGTCCTTCTTTTAGGGAGGATGTTTTCATTTGATCGCCTCTAGGTCAGCTTTTAGAATGAAGACATAAAAGCAAGTGTTTCTCACCAATGACCATCAAAGGGAGTTGATGGAAAGCTCAGATAAAAACCTTAGTGTTACAAGGAGAAGCAATGTAAGACAGACAAATTCCCAAATTCCATCCTGGGATCCTTCAGGCTGAAGACACATGGTTCTCCAACAAGATCTAAATGTGCAAAATATAAAACACACTCTCAAAAAAAAAAAAAAAAAGTTTTGATCACAAGGACACCAATGACACTTCACCTGTTCAATAGCAGCTCCACTCTCTGTTCAACCAGAGCACAAATGTGACTCTGCTGGGAAAGTCTGAAGCAATAGCACAGCTCTTCAGCATAGTAATGAGTGCTTGGCACAACTCAGCTCCTTCAAGTTGAAGCTACTCAATAAGGCCCAGCATTCACATTAATTTAAGAGCAACATTCCCTTTGTCAATAAAGACCACAAGATTTGATCATTCTGCATCTGCACAGTTGTTTGGAAAAAATTAATTCGCTCAGTGAAAAAATAAAGAATATTTTAATCATTAACAGCATTGCCCTGGAAATAAAAATGTGAGGCTTCGTACCTAACCTCACCCCCAGCTGAGAAATTCATTCTAATTTCTCCTAGTGATGCAATAAGCTCTTTATTGTAAAAAAAAACTATGAGCCTCAAATTGATTATGTGAACCAGAAGGACTGCTGTGAGTTTCCAGTTTGTACTAAAACTCAGAAGCTGAGCAGAGATCATTTGGACCATCAGTATGACTTTAACAAAGTAAAACAGACCAAACCAAAGGAGAAAAATCTATCTTGATCTTCAAGTTTGCCTGCAGAGAGCCCTGAAATTGTAGCACACTGTAGCAAAAGATGCCTTTCTTCTTGAAATTACTGCAAGCTGACCTTATTAAGACTATGAGAAACACTGCAGAAAAAAAAATGGCACTCCACAAAATAATAACACACAGTACAGAAAATTAGGGGGAAGAAACAGTTACAATCACATTCTAACCACGTTTTCCTCTTTGATACAACAAATAACTTCCATTTTCAACAATGGGAGTTACTCACATACAACAAATGGAAAATAGGCCCCAGTCTGCTCAGAAATTGGTGTGAATGGAAAACACAGATTACAGGCAACAATAAAATATATTTCTACTGATAGCTCACTTTTCTTCTGTTGTTCTCATTCAGAGCCATTGAATATGTCCCCGTATCTCTTTCCTCTTTCTTCTTTCTTTTTGGGACATATTTTCCAATTTTTATATATTGAAATTCAAACCCAAAATACGCACATTTGGCCCCTTGAAAATTCTGATCTTGAAGAGATTTTTGATAGAAAGGTGGAAAGTGTCTGTTTTTCACAATGAAGCATTAAAAAAGCATAGAGGAAATAGTGGAAGAAATTATCAAAATACTTCAGCTTACTGTTTATACTTCCAGAAGAAAACATAAAATGAAAGCAAAGTATGTCTTGATACAATGTAGCAACAATCTCAACAAAACTTTCTTCAAATATTTTCATTCCATTTAAAAATTCTATCTCTAGGTTCACAGCATTATGCAGCACTATCATGCATAGAGTTCATAATGTGTCCTAAAGGGGCACAATTGAAATAAAAAAATTGCAGAATATCTTTGGATCCTTGCTCTTCCAGAGAAAGCCCTGCAGTAAGAAACATGTCAGCTTTCTCCCTAGGGAGATGTCAAAGTCTGGACAGAGACACTCAGAAACAAAGGCAGCTCTTTATGGAAGGCTGTGTGTAAGCCAAGCTCTCCCCTGTGCTTGCTCAAGTTCTTTCATTGGTTTTTATTTTTTTTAATCCTAAGCACAGCTATCCCCAGAGGTCACTTCACAGCATAGTCAAGGGCACATCTACTCCTCATGTCAGAAATACCCAATTCATCTGCTCTGATGAGGGTGAAGCTTTGTCTCTGCACGGTAAATATCAGGTTGAGCCACGGATGAGACACACCAGAGCCCAGCTAGCAGAGCTGAGACTTCTTTCTGACCTAAAAGGACATCATTTTTCTAATGTGAATACAGTTTTTACTTTTTCCCTAGTCCCATACCTGTTTCATCTTTGCATGTAGCCAGTTATTCATCTCAAGTCTAATGAACACCTTTCTAAGTCTTTGAATAAAATTTCTTTTCATTTTTTGAAAAAATAATTTAAATTACATTTAAAAAAAAAACATGGAAAATATTCCAATTAACTTTAGGAATTTTCTCAGAAGCAACCTGAAATGTTGAACCCCAACTCGATATTACAGTGTCTTGGAGAGTGTCATTTTTAATGACTTAAAATTAAAAGTACCAACAATCTCACAAGATTTAACCTTTTGTTTCTCATCAAAACATTCAGACATTTCCTGCCTTGCATGGTGTTAGACTAGACTGAACAGTCAAATCTTTTCTGATCACACTTTCCACCCTGCACTATTCCAAGAAAAGCTTAATCTTGTTATGACAAGCCTGTGACCAGTAATGTGATGAGGGAAAAAGGAGAAAGAATTAATCAGCAAACAGGAGAATCTAGCACAGAAGAATAAGTGAAAACTCAGTAGAGAAATCTGTAACCGAACAAATATAATTAAAGAGAAAGCTTTTTGGAAAGTTAGACATGAAGAACAATTTCTTATTTTGAAATTTTCCTGTTTCAACATTTCATTACTAGTCCCTTGGGGCTGTCCACACAATTGCTTAGAAACCATACTTATTTATCCATAACTTGGATCTTAGTTTAATTTTAAAAAATTATTTTATTCCAGTCATAACCATTTAATATAGAAGATTAAACTATTCCAAAAGCCTATTCAGAGAAATATAAAGAAAATTATTGGTTATTTATACTTTTGCCAACTTGAAAAGAGCTACAGGGGCTTTTGACATTTTATGGCTGCCTTTAAAAAGATGGCACTAGTGAGCCTATATATCACACACTAATTGTTACCCCTACCATCTTCTGAGGTGAAGTTTTGAATACAGCTCCAAACTGGGATTTACAATCATTGTTAATAAAGTCTGCACATTACAGAGATTAGGGGAGTAGAAAATAATGAGGAAGACACTTGCCCTTACAGAAGGTTTTCAATTGCATGTCAAAGTGGGTTGATTAATTGAAAAAAACTCTTGAAATATCACCAAGTGCAGGAGGAAGATCCCACCACCTGCATAGGAAATCAGAGATGGTACACGGGAATTCTCAGACTGAGTAGTGTGAAGGGTTGCTTCAGGCCCTGACACCAAAAATGGGGGATATCAAACACTAGGGAGGGATTTTCCTGCTTTTCAGGGTCTTGGCCAGTTGGGAATAGTATGGTTCAGTTGCCCACGGTGATATGGAGCACATTCAAAGAAGAGAGGAAAAAAAACCTAGAAGCTTGAGAGAAAAGCTTGTGTTACAAGCCTTAAGGTCTCAAAATATATCTTATGAATGACAAAGCAGAGAAGAGCTAGGTCTGGAGGGTCAAACAAAGAGCAGACCTGGTAGAGAGCAACAAATATGTTGACTAGAGGCAAGGTCAGCCAAATGAAGAAAGATCTGATTTGCTGGCACCAAGAAGTAATTATCAGAACCAGAATGAGATGTGGTCATTTGCATATTACATTTTGAAACGAGAAGTGTGCTGAACAGCCAAGGTGGTGCTTTCTGGTCTTGGCAGTCACACTGGAACAGGAAAAGCAGAACCAACTGTCAGGGTTTAACTCCAGATGACAACCAAGCACCACACATCTCCTCGTGCCCCCTTCCCCAGCAGGATGGGGGAGAGAACCAGAAGGGTAGAAGTGAGAAAAGTCATGGGTCAAGATAAAGACATTTTAAATAAGCAAAAGACACTTGTGCAAGTAAAGCAAAACAAGGTTTTCACTCCCTGCTTCCCATGAGCAGGCAAATATTTGGACCACTTCGAGAAGGTAGGGCTCCATCACTCATAGGGGTGGCTTGTGAAGACAAACACCTTCACCCCAAACGCCTCTCCCCACTTCCTCCTTCTTCTTCCAGTTAGCATATGCTGAGGATGACATCATATGATATAAAACATCTCTTTAGTTAGTGGGGGTCAACAATCCCACCTGTGTCCCCTCTCTGCCCCTCTTGCCCTTCCTCTTCCAGGACAAGACTCCTCTGACACACGAGCCATCTGCTCAAACTGCAGCACAGCAGTGCTTACCTTCCATTTCTGCCTGCAAAGAGAGCTGATGGGCAGACTACCACGATGGGTAGTCTCAGCAGCTGGGTTTTATTCAATGAATTCCATATCTAGGTTTATGTTTTTAGATTTGTCTTCAAAGACTGTCCCAGGGCCAGGGAAGTGCAAATGTCACGGGCACAAAATCACACAGGGAAGGGAGAGTAACTCTAAAATTATTTACCCTTATAACAAATAATTACCCCAGCCATACCTGTTTTTATTTAGGAATACTGATTTCCTGCTTACTTTTCCTAAAAGAAAATGTGAGAAGTTCTACCCTGGCTCCTCTGTGATAGCAAATTTGGCTTACACTTAGCTACCTCTGTACCTCTGTTTCTACATCAAAGAATAATATTTTTTTTTTTACTTTTTTTATTTCAGGATTATGCAAACAAATGCTCACAGTCATATGTACCATTTGTCCAAGAGCCAAGTATTTAGCACCCTCATCCTGTGACCTTCAGTGAAAATGAAAATGCTCCCCACCTTACCACAGATGCCAATCAGCTCAGTAACACCCACACCATTTTTATCACATTACTACATTAAACACGGAGTAGCGTTTAGTAGAAACAAATTCTGTGAGGAATGTTTAAGTTGCAGCTGGGGGTTATTTTTAAAAACAATAAAAATGTCAGTGATCCAAGGATACAAAGATATGTGGCAGGATGCCCATGTCTCAGCCAAGGAAACAGGAACAGATGACACCAAATATGCTATAGGCTGTTAGTTAGAGTGTGCCAACAGTGCAATGTGTTACTACACAGGAAGCCTGAGTTCAGAAGCAACAAGAGCTTGTTGAAACTGCAGCTAAAATGGTGTTCTACAGAAAATAGCTTTTCACAAAACAGACATTAAAAAACACAAAAAAGTCACCAAAAAATTTAATTTAAAATACATTAGGAAAGAAAATCTGTTTCTATAGAGAAAATAAACAGGTTTTGATGGTTTGCCAAAAAAGAAGGGGATGGCTGAGTGTCGCATTTATTTGCTTCCTGGCTTGATGATTTTTCTTGTCAGTGATGCTACAGAAATCAAAAATGTTATCATTTTTCAGCTTTTTATTTTTGCTAAGTTTCTGCCCTGGAAATTTGCTCTAATCACCCTTCAACAGGAAGCAGTTAATTTTCAAATAGCTGTAGTAACATTCACCTGGGTGCCTCCTTTCTCCTGTTACTGAATATGACAGGACTACATAGCACTTAAACCAGCAACAGCACCAAAGGCAAAATGCTGTGTATTGTTTTTCCTCAAACTTGCAATCATGGACAATTCCACATGGAATTACGAACAAAGCAGTCTTTAATTAACTCCCATTGAAATATACCCTCCTCCCATGAGCTCCTCTCAGAAACAACAAAGCAAAAAAAGCCCAAGAACAGCATTTTCATGCTATTTTATAAACCTGCCTTTCAGGAATGGTTCACCTCCTGCCTCTAAGGTATAGATTGTGTTTTCTGGGTCTTGTACAACATTTCTGCCATTCCCAATTCCTCCAGAGGAGCGGCAGCTTGCAGCACCTTTACAAAGGCAGGCAAGGATGAGTTTAGCCCCTGGAATGTGTGAGCTGAGCTGGCTGGAGCCCAGGCACAGGGGGTGGAACAGGCAAGGGCAGGGGCTCAGGCCATGCACTCACAAGGGATGCAGCAGCTCAGCCACAGCCCCGTGTCTCATGCAAGGGGGCTGGCAAGAGCACAGGCTGCTCTGCTTCAGTGTGAGAAGGAAGCCCTCAAAAGAAGGGATGTGGGTGGCAAAACCCAGCCTGATCCAACTGCCATCCCATCTATAGTCTCCAGCTCCTGGAGTGGCTTTGCAGGGCAGTTTATTTGAAACCTGTTGTCTAAGAGTTTGTTTAATTGTATGGTAGCATTTGTTGCGCCTACTGTGGAAAAAAAAGGCTGCATTTTCTTAAATTTATTAATGATCCTGTTTTCATAATCCTTACAGTGTGAAAAAGTTAAGCACTTATTTAGGCCTAAGTGCAGGTGACAGAAAATGAATTTGTAGAAAACATGGATGGTGCAACTGAGAAACAGCTTCATCTAGTTAATATTCACACTGAAACATCAAAAATAAGATACTAAAAAAGCTTTCTTAGTTTCAAAGGCAATTTAGGGGGGAAAAAGTCATTGCAATATCAATCTGTTTTCAGCCTCTGATTAAGTTTGTTTCCAGAGGCAGTATTTTCAAGATTAAACTTAAAAATGCCATTAAGAGCCTAGTCATGACAGAGATATGATCCCACTGTTGTAGCTTCCTTGCCTCACTAAGGGCTTTAAATCACCAGTCTGTAGATTTCCTGTAGGATGCTAAGTGATAAGGAGGATTAAAGAAAGGCATTGGCAGTTTGGGGTCAGTTGCTGTTCCAGGAGAAATTGCTGACCCTCTGTGGTGCCCTTTTGACTGTGCCTAGGGCTACCTTGCAATCCTTTGCAATTCCAAGTATCCTTCTTTTGATCAATTCAGTCCATTGGCTCCTAAAATGGCCTCTGTATTTAGGTTGCCTCCTCCAGGCCTGGGGGATGCCAGGCACTCACAGCTCCTCTGCTGTTCCTGAGACAAGGGAAAATCTGCAGTGAAACAACAATCTGTGGTGATCCTCCTATGGAAGGATTCAAATAATGGACTTTTCCAGTGTAATCACATTATGGGAAATTTTGTGTCCTTCTGTGATACTGCCAGGCATTAGATGGAGATACAACTGAAAACTGACTGAGCTTTTAAGCTGGGAATGTGGAGCTCTGAATTCTCACAAATATAGTTATTGCATATTTATAAGACAGCTTTAAAGAGTGAGTCAACAAAATCTATCCCTGGTGTGCTCATTATAATGGACTGATTTTTAAAAATGGGTTGAGAGACAACCTGAGGACTGGAAAGTGTATTGTATAGAAATGAATAGGTCTGTTTAGACAAGTGGATACAAGGTGCATTTGTGGTGATTTCCTTCTATTTGGGCCCAGGCAGGTTTTCTTTCCACAAAGAGGCATATATTCTTTTATTCTCTGCATCATTCAAGTAGTTGTGAACCCAACTTGTCCTTAGTATTGTGTGACAGCCTGCTGAGGAAATGGCCCCAAAATAATGAGGGATGGGATTCAGTGAAATATTGTTCATATTTTTACTGCCACACAGATCTACACAAAGGCTCCACAATAGCAGCAGCATTCTGCTGATCTACTGATTTTCCTCTGTGTAGACCCCGCAGAGGCACAATAACAAGAGCAAAATAATAAAGAAGCCATATGAAGCTTTGTGACTGCTTGTTATGACTGTTTCTTTAAATAAGGCAGACCATGAGAACATAATGTGTCCATACAGTGAGACATTTCATCTCCTCATGAAAAATAATTCATGAAGGGAGCACTTCAAATCTATTAAAATATTCCCACTTCCTCTTCCACCAGCTTCCATTAAGAATAGCAAGAAAGGTTAAAGATTTAATGGATGTTGAGGTTGAACTTGCTGTCCTTTTCAGATCCTCCTGGTCAGAGCCAATGGCCACCACTCACACTGTGCATTACCACTGCCTGAATAACCTTCCTATGTTTTGCCTGACTTTTTGATAAACAAAGACTTTCAGTCTCTAAGGCTCTGCAGCTCAAGACAAGATCATGTTTTCAATAGCAAAAATATACCTTGATTTATTCTCCTCTTCAACCAGGGTAATTTAGTTTTTAAAAGCTGTATTTCCAGATTTTGCAGAACTGGGTAAAGCCCTCAGGAATACACCTGCACTGAATGGAGGTATTCTTCCATCTCCCACCAAGGCATGAGATTCCATTGGAATGTGACCTTTCCAATGCTGACAAAAAATGTCAGTATTTTCAGGACTCTGGCCATTTTGATGTGGAATTTAAAGCTAGATATCACACCAGTGAGTTCTGGCTCCACAGGACTCAACAAACTGCTGTCACACTATCTGAGCCACCCAGGGAGGCCACTGCCACAGAATGAGGGGTATAGCAACTCCCAGAGCCCTTTCAGGGCAGTGTTTTCTGGACTTTAAAATTCATGGCAATGCAATCTGGAGCAAATCCCAAAAGCAGAAATCTTCCTATTATTCCCTGAAAATGCATCAAAGAAGAGACAAATCTATAAGGCATTTAGATTTTTATAAATTGGCATTTTTCAACAAAGGCATGCTTTGTCAGGAAATTCCTGGCTAGCTCTAATCAGGAATGCACCTGGGAAGCAAACATTTTGTCAGATGTATGGGCAAGATGGATTTAGCCAAGAAAGGAAAGGGATGTGATCAGCGATCCAGAAGATCAAAGGACATGAAAAATCAGAAGAGGAGAAAATCAGCCAGCAAAATTCTTTACTTGCAATTAAAGTAGTTTAACAACAGATCTCATGAGAAGCACTGTGTTTACCAGTGAAAACCACAGCTCTGGACAAAAGGGGCTGCATTACTGGGAGCAGAGAAATAAGCAACCATAATCACAGTGCACAACTTTGATTACACACTTTGGAGCCAGAGGGAAGGGGGAGAAAGTAGGGACTGGGACCTCTCTTTTTCTGCTTCCAATTCAATTATTAATTACCAGCACATGAGAGTATTTATCCTCAAGAAACTTAAGTTGGTTTCAAAGAAAGCTTCAAAATTAAACCAAACAAACAGGACTCTGTGGGTCCTGGGGAGCAGCCACAGTTCAGCTGGACAGTAAATTTAATTTCTCAAAAGTAATGTTGTTTACATTGTCACCACATTAGCCTCTAAAAAATTAGAAAAACAGAAGCTGAGATCCCCAGAGCACTATTTACAGGAAAGCAGTGTCAACAGGCTATAGCTCTATTGTTCCTCTGAGCAGGGGCATTTTGAACTGTATGTCCTATTTTTCCAGCCACTAAATGGGTTCTGAATTCTGGCACAAGGCTGAAGATGCAATTTCAAACCCCCTCAAGCAGAGAAGGAACTGAACTTGGCTAGGTGACTGTCTGGATCACTGCCCTACTGGCCAAATTACTGTACAACAGAGAGAATCTGGGTTCTTACTGCTCCAGTGGCATCCCAGCTCTGGGGTTTCAGCCACCTTCTCAATAAATTGGGCTCCAAAACAACAATCTTCCCCAGCACTGACTCCACCTGCCCCACACATCCAGTTCCACACTATCTGCTTTCACTCAGCTCCTCCCTGCTCCCTCTGCCTGAACCCAAACCACCACCCAGAAGCTGGTTCCAGTCTCTCTACCCTGGAGATAAACCTCTCTGTACCCTCTCAGGTACTTACCTGAGCCACAGGACAAATATGTCCATGCAGATGTTAATTGCCAGAAACCATTCACTACAAACCAGTGCCACTGCCGTAAACTCACAGATTAGAGAACAGCAGTCTGTAATCCTCCCCATCCCACTTGGATTACCAGCCAAACACTAGGAAGAGGGGAGAGAAAAAACTTTTTTAAGAGAAAAGATTCTTGCTTAAATGTTTTCCCGCATGGAACATCTGATGCATCAGAACTGCTAACACATCTGTGAGTTAAAAGGTTTCTTCCAAAAGGAAAACAGAATTTCTGTCTAAATTGAGCATTCAAACAGTCATCAGATGCTATGAAGACTTTAGGGAACGTACAGGGAAAGGGATGTAGTGTGCATTTTTCTTAATTTTTTCCCTTACCTTCAGATGTATACCAAGTCCTTCATTACATTATCTGTATCTGGAATGTCCAGTGCAAGGAATAGTCTACTTTTCAACCAGGAATTTAGCAACTCTGGCACTCCAGGATCTTCTCACTATTCACAGGTACCAAATCTCTTGGTTCGAGGCCTCTGGGACAAAGAGAGCTTTGTACTGAACAGGGTATAAATAATTGTAATATGTGGTGTGCAGTAAACCAGTAGCTGCAGAGTCTGTGCCATTGGAGAGGCAGGGATTTGCACAAGCTTTTGGTGAAACCAGAATGAAGGAGGAATTTTGCTGTAGAAATAGAGCTGAACCTGCACAGCCATGCAGGATTCAGGTGAGTCTTGGAAGAGAAATGCCCCATGTGAATGTTTGTAATGAAGGGACAGTACAATGTGAGCCCTCCACACGTTGCAGTCACATCCTCTCAGCTGGACCCAGTTTGAAGAAGCAACTACATACTCACCTGCTGGCTGCTGGAAATTACTGTCTCTGGAGACAGAGTAAAATCAATTATTCACATCTCCTCTGTCACTTTTACCCATACTGCTACCAGCAGATATGGAAAACTGAGAAGGTTAGGGCTTGATTTTAACAGATTCCGATAGACCACCTTTTTGTGTCACTAGATAGAAAAGCTTTAAAAGGAAAAATCACTCTTCCACTTCCAAAAACAGACAAATAATGTTTAAATGCTATTTACATACCTCCTCCTGATGTCCTGTTTCCATTTATCACACCTCCTTTCAACAGCACTGCACTTCCTTTAACCCATGCAGCAGTCACTTGAGCCAGTAAATATGTTCACGGTTTGTTAATTGTGGTTGATTCCTTATACCTGTTCAATATCAAGCCACAGACCCTTTTCTCGATGCAAGGGGCTTTGTTACTCATTTGTGTACTGTACCTCCACCCTGGCCAAACACTGGACCCTGGCAGTGAGCTGAGAATGAAACATTATTGGAGACTCATCTCTTCTCTCCCCGTCAGCTGTGCTTCTGTCCCAGTTATTCCAATTCCTTTTAGCACCCATCATCTTGTCACCTCCTAGAGTTCACTTCTCCAGGGGACTGATGAAAGCAAGGGAAGCCATAACAGGGATAAGACTTTCTGAAGCAGATCTCTAACGAGGACAGGTATTGAGACACCAAAGATTAACCAATCTTACTTAAAATAATGCTGCCTGGAAGAAAGGAAATAAGAGTAAGAGGTGGGATGAGGGAGTGTGGGGGATGCAGCACAGACAGCTGTCTGCTGATGTTCTTATTGCAGCTCTCCCTGGCCTCTTCCAGGGGCAGAAGACACAAGATTTGACAGTGCACACCATCAGCATTGCAGAGAGAAGGAAAACCGTGTGAGACAGTGCCAAGCAGAGACACAATCCATCCCTGGAAAGCCTGTGCCTGAAAAAGGGAGTACAGGTGCTTCTCAGCAGAGCTGGGGGCCTCTTGAGGGTCTGCAAAGGGTGTCTGAGAAACTGCTGGGAGAAGTAATGGCTCCTTATTTCATCTGTCACAGGTCACAAAGGGGACTGAGCTGTGCACAAGCCAGCTCCCAGATCACACAATCTGGGATGAGGCACCCTTCAGCTCCCAGCACACCAAGGAAACCATCACACATGGAGGGAAGGAGCAACCACACCCATGCTGCTGCCAGGCTGGGGTGGCCCTTCCTGCAGTCCCAGCTCTGCCAGCAGCCACCCCAGCCAGCCCTGGCCCAGGGACAGGCCAGACATGACCCAGTGAGGGCAGGGGGTGCGAGGGGAGCTCTGGCCAGGGGTGCCAGCCCAGGGCTGAGAGGCTCCACCAGGGCTGTACCAGCACCTGCAAACAAACCTGCTGCAGCTCACCTCCCAGGCACACCCAGGAAGGGAAGCCAATGCTGGTGACATTTGTTTATTGTTTATAAGCTGGGGGAGTTTAATCAAAAGACAAGAAATGCTGTTCAGTTTTACTTTCTATTCCCTTCAGTGCTATTCTTCTTACTTTAAAAATAGATGCCATTGCAAAGATTTATATTTAATGCTTTGCTTGTCAGAAACAGAAAGAGAAATGAATGCTGAGAAGCAAGAAACTCTGAGAGTGGGGATGGGGATTTATCCAGGAATGAAGAATTTTGGGACTAGGTCCATTTTGAGTTAATTTAACTACACCTGAAGCCACTTCTCTGCTCACTCAGTGCAGGGTTCACTCCACGCACCAGACATTATTCTGCAAGACTGCGGGGAAAAATGTATTCAGACTTCAGAGGAAACCATTTGAAGGGGAAGAAGGAAGAATGTTCTATCTGTCTTTAAACAGATATACCAGGAGAACTGTTTCAGTTGGAGGACATTGGGTATTTCTCCTGTGTAATGCCTGAGAACCATCACTTACCATTGGTCTGCTGCTAATGAAATACATGTAGCAGTGCATTAAACTAACAGTGACTTTAAGAAATCTGTCAATAATTAACATTTTTAATTTCTGCTATGCACATGAAGACCCACTCCAGTTCTTTTGTTCACCCTTGAGATTAATTATGGCACAGTATGTAACAAAGCATGTCCCATCCAGCAAAGACTGCTAGAGGACATACTACAGCTCACTTTTCTGTATTTATATCTTTCCATTCATTCCCACTTGCAAACATTTTTGCAAACTTTTTCCCATTTTGGATTTCATCTCAACTCATGAGACAGTGTATCAGTCCCTCCTGTTCCATGTGGAGGTAATTTCATTTCAGTTTCCTCCACTTTTATGAGAACATGGTGCGGAGAAGATTACCCAGGAATCTCTGGCTCTCACCTCAGGCAAGGCTGGTCATGTTTGTCACAGCCTCCCTGCGAAGCCCAGATAAGCCTCTCCTGGCTGCTCAGAGCAGCACAGTTCCTCAGGTACACTAATGCCCAATGACAGCTCACCTGTGGTCTATTTCAGACAATTCTGCCCTAAAACATATTTCCCACCAGCCTTGTTTTGACTCACACATGCAAGTTTGCTGCTGAGCCAATGCTCTCTGGCAGCATCATGCTCAGAAACAGATAGTGCAAGCAATAAAGGAGTTATGGAAGCCTTCAGAAGAGAAGCTTTGGGAAAAATATCCACAGATAATGTATATTTTACTGAACCCACGAAGATTATGTCTTTTAATGAGATACCCTAAACTTAAAATGCTGACTGGGTAACCTTCTGTGGTCCCTGTCTGGTTATCATGAATATAGTATCTACCAAGCAGGATATGTTAAACTCTTGTTCACTCTGCAGGATTGTTGAAAATTTTATTTTATTATGCTTCTGGTCTAGTTTAATAGGCAACTTGCATCTACAAAAATATGTATGAAATATCTCAAAGTGGCTAGTGCTCATGAAAAATAAGGAAAAGCTGCAGTGTCATGGTTTCCTTCTGATCCTCTGCAGCAGCACATACTGAGTGACAAAGCAAAAAAATTGATGGGAGAACTAACCTCTACATCTACTTAAAAATGCAAAAAAATGTCAGTCTTGCTTCGGGTCATCCTGCCTTTTCTTATGGACCATTGCCATCAAGATGCTGATTCCTTCCATCTGCTTGTGTAAAAAAAAATTGCAATGTGGTATTAAAAACCACCACAAACTGGGTCATTTACTTAACCCCTTGTTCCCTGAGGAGACTGCATAGGTGTGTGACCTGCTTTGCTCAGCCAGCTTTTACAAACCACAGAGTGACACCCCTTCTCCTCTCTGAGCCATCCTGAGGACTTTTATCTCTGCAATTCTCCCCTGCTGCACTGGGAATAAAAGCAAGTGAGCAGCTCAGAGTCAGAATCCAAAGCTGAGACAGGCAAAGCACAGCCTAAAGCAACTTCACCTCTGCTTGCCTTCTGCCTCAGTGAGGCACAGACATCAAAGCAGCCTGAACACAGCCACTTGGCGTGGTGGTGGCACCAAGTGGCACCTGTGGCATGTGTGGCACGTGTGACATGGAGTGGCACATGTGGCTCTGCTCACAGCAGCACTCAGTGCTCTGAGCCCTCACAAGGACGTGTCATCCCAGGGACTGAACAAAAGAAAAACAGGGAAAAGATGCTCATCTGTCAGGACCCAGGAC
>WBNQ01012913.1:4391-15812 GCA_013401375.1 Spizella passerina
TAATAAGCCTTCTCATCTTGTCCAACTTCCTGCCACTGAAGCCACAGAGATAGATCTATAAAGAGAACAGAGCAACAAGTAAAGCCTTAAAAATGTAAAAAAACCACCAAGAAAATAAGAAAAAATAAAGTAGAATGTTTTGGTATTATTTGTTTCAACTGCTACAGAACACAGAAAGTAGTGCTGCAGCTTCTGAGAAGCAGCAAAAAAAGTTAAGCATTTATAAAGATTAATTTAGCTTTGCAAATTAGTCTAGCAAAGTGTCAATGTTTACTAATGGAATGAAACCCTGAAACTGCATAAACAAAAAAAAACCCCAAAACCAAACAAACCCTCACAGTAATTCTAGAACCCATTCCCTCTAATGTTTAAATGCAGATGCCTATGAATATAAACTTTTAGACTTCCACTACATTTTAAATTTAATTATAGTCACACACACAGATAGGAAGACACACACACAAGCACATGGACACAAAATAAATTTGGTATTTGTTGCTGACCATGGAAATTATTTACTCAAGCAGAAAGTGCCAGTGCTTCAACATAGCTGCTTTTGCATTGTTAAAACTGAACATTTCAAAGTATACACCGTTAAACATACTCGACAGCCATCTAACAAATCTTCAGCGGCTTGAAAAGAACTTATGTCCAGGTTTTCCAGCTCATCAGAAACAGGATCCAGTCTGCTGCTCATAGCTGAACTACATGCAGTTTCATTAACACCACTCAAATTGATATTAGAAATGTGGCTGACATCTGAAAAGACGTGATCTTTAAATAAAAATAAAATCAAAAAAGAAGGCATTAGATTTGGCTCAGCTCTCTCCACTGCTTCACTAAAGAAAATACAGACTTGCCACTTACAATTTTGTGGTGCTACAAGGAAATGTAAAGTTGGAAGAATGAAAAATACTAGGTAAATAAAACCTTTGCTAAACCTTTTCTTTATACACAGATTGAACATCATCTTATTAGCAAGATTGCAGATACATCTTCTGTTTATTTCCTAAAGGACAGCACCCATGACACAGCAGCCAATGAGACTTGTTTGCAAACCTGTTATTCTAGTTTTGTGACACCTAAGAGAAATACTTCTTAAATTAAACAGGACTCTTTGTTGTAGAGAAATCAACTCTTAATTTAAGAGCAGTCAGCATCACGTGGATGTACATTAAAGCTGGCTGTATCTTTTAGGCTACCATGTGTGCTTACTTTTAACTGTCCTTCTGTTATTAGCATGGAATAAATAAAAGCAAGTGTATAAAGAAAAAGTAAATAGAAGAAGATTAATAAAAACTTATTTTTTTTGCCCCACCCCAAAACTGCTTGTTTTAAACTTAAATCTATGAACAATTGTGCTTTTTTAGGATGTACAGATATACACTGCTGGTTCTCAAGCAGACAATCACACACCTAATTCAAGTTTATTTTTTTAACCAATCATCCACATATTTCAAGACTACTATTGGAATATTGGAATATTCGGTGCGCATAAAAGCAATTATTTATGGTATAAGCTTAAACTGAATCTAGAACCCAAACTATCAGACCACTATTTATAAAATCTTACTCATCTCAAAATAGTTCTTTCTCCTTAATGAAACACATTTTAAAATATCTTACTTACTGGGGGGCTTGCTGATGTCATTTGTAGGTGTTGATGTACTGGGTGCATTACTCAGTTTTGATCCAGCCTCTATTTTATACATTGTCTCATCCTGACAGAAGCCTTTCTGGATGCTGTCAGAAAACCACTGCACAGACACACAGTGCACATTCCACTTTTTGGCACATTCATACTTCTGACCTTCCAGATGAAAACAAAATTTTAAAAAAGTCACAATCATTCAAAGACTAAAGCATCAAATATTGATTGCTGAAAGATGGCTGGACATTAAGAAAATTTAGAAATTCAAATAACTGATTTTAATGGACAAATTATGTTATACTAGACTGTTGATAAGCTGCTTATGCTGCAATTAAAGTCAGAGTAGAAAAATCTCATGGATGGCTAACCCATGGTATGACAAGGCATTAAAGAAACAAAAAGGGGAAAAAGGCTTTAAAGCTTTCAAGCACACAAGAAAAGGGGGAAAAGTCCCAGCATATTTCACTATAAGCAAAGAGAGGGAAACCAAGGCAAAAAAGAAAACCTTTCCTTTCTTCTCACAATAAAACTAAAATCCTTTCATCTTCCCAAGAGAAAGGAAAAGGAGCTTTCATTTTACCTTACTAGGGAATTTGGAAGGCACAAAGAATAATCAGCTAAAAAACATCAGGCCACAATCCAATTTCAATCACAGTACAAATTACGTCCTATCCTGCTCTCCCAAAAAATGTTTTTCTTTTCTTTATTCCCTCTAAGATTCTCCCTTTTCCTTTCTTTAAATGCCATCTATATCTCTGGCTTTTCTTACTCTTTGGTTCTCTTTCTCATGTCTTTAAAGCAAAGCAAAGGTGCCCTGTGTAACTCTTTCCATAACAGTGATTCCCTAGAGAGAAGCAGTAAGAGCAACACTGAAGTAGACAGAGGCAGTTCCAGCTCCTGTGCTTACACACCTTCACACTACTTCAACTCCAGAAGTGAAAACAGCATTTATTCTGTCAGTTTTACCTTTTGGCTCTTGCACTATGAGGTGAGTGCATTCATTCATCTTGAGCTGCCCTGTGTACTGCCCACCATGCTCAGCAGTGAGGCGCTGCACTTCTTTCCTGTCGGAGCTGCTTAAGCCAGTGACACAAATCGTGCAGCCAAGGAACACAGGACACGCATAGTCTTCCATGTTAACATCAGTGTACTTCATCATGCTACAGGAATGAAAGAGAGAAAGAAGTTATTTTGCAAGTAAAATCAGCTAGGAAAAGAAATTAGTCTGTACATAAGAATTACTATTACCCAAAATAAAATCAGTTTTGTTTTTTTCATACCCTTGCTGAGACTTATCCCACAATGTCTTAACCCAAGAAGGAAGCAAAATAGGTTTCTTCAGGGAAGCAGCTACCAAGTATTTCTTGCTGCCAACTTCTCCAGCTATAAGATGAGTTACTGACACGTTGAGATCTCTGTATACACACCCACCCATCATTTGCACATATTTATGAACTTCTTCCTGGATGGAGGAAAAAAATAGAGAAAATCATCAGGGGAAAAAAAACTATATGACAGTCATGTTCACCTCACACCAAGAACATGGGCTTCAATTGTCCATTATTTCCCCTAAAAACAGTGAAGAAAATACTAACTGGATATAAAGCCATAAAACATAACTGTAATTTCCATTTTATTTGCACTTATGATAAACTGAACATAATATATATTCTAAATAAAAACATGACAATTATGTTGTATGAGCAAAATTTTGCAGATGGTTGACATTTTAGGCAGTATTAGAAAAAGGTATCTGAATACAGTAAATGTATATAATCATATAAACTACACATTGTCTACGAGCTACAGAAGACTTGATGGATCTAGACACAATGAGAGATACATGCTCTGACTGCTGCCTTACTAATGAACCATGCAAAGCAAATACCAATGATAACCAGCTGAACAACCCATCCTTGGGAAGGCCTTACCCTCACGTCCTTCTCCAGGCTGGTACAGGACACTGTGACGTCGGCCATGGTCATGTTGTACACGGGATGCTCGGCTCTCGGGACACACCGCTGCGACTGCATGCAGTACAGAACTACCTGTGGTCCAACAATCCTACAGCCAAGCTGCAAGAAAATAACAGGAAAAGCCCCAAGAAAATAAGCAGAGGGTACATTGGCATCAGGAAGACTTTCCTTGTTCCTGAATTCTGAAGAGGGCAGGGCTCTTGCTCTGTCCTCTGCCTTCTCCTCTAGCACTCCCAGGTAGCTGACAGGTTTGTTTTTACTTTCAGTTCTGGATTTTCTGTACAATCCTTGTAGATTTTTTGGCCTCAGTAAAAGCAGCTGATGCTATGGCTATGGCCAAAGAATTCCAGCTAGCCTATCTTTGTCCACGAGACAATTTCTTGCAGATCAAACTAAATCATGTTTATCAGGAGATAAACAGCGTTAAGGCCCAGCTCAGAGACTCCAGCAGAATCAGAACCGACTGTACTGCTTACTTTTCCAAATGTTTGAAAATAATCATTATGCTTTGCTTCATCCTGTATCCTAAATACAGGATGAAGCTCACACTGCTACACTCAGTGCAGGAGAGAGCATGCAGGATGTAAGTATGAACAAGAGTGCTTCTAAAGAGGAAAAAACAGAGCTCAAAGTTGCTGGGTGACATACCTTCTTGAGATGACTGAAACCCACGCCACTGAAAGGATCACAAATGTAAAGTGATTTATCATTTTCTTTTATACTGAGTACTGTTTTCTCTTCAAGGATCTGGAGATGTTCTTCTGACTGGAATTCTTTTATAGACTGTGGGTAAATGATGTGAACAACAACATTTATTTAATTAGTAAATAATTAATAAAGAAGCAATCCTGTGCAAACTACACAAGTGCACATCCTTGAAACAGCTCACAACAAAGCTACCATGCACACATGTACTGGCAGAAGAAAGGGCTAAAACGTCTCATGGGTGTTCCCCTCATTCCCTTGAGTCTTCAGAATATTCTGACTTAAATATTTGGCACAGAGGCCTTCAGGACCTGATCCTGCCATACAGTGCCTTTGGCTCCCAACTAACCTCCCAAGGTATAAAACAATGCAGAGTGTCCTTTCAAAGTTTGTGCTTAGATGAGTGACCACCATGCAGGCCTTCCAAGATACATGTCCCTTCCCTACATATCACCGGGCTTTGAAATTGAAGCTATTTCATGAGGCTCTCCAACAAAACTATTCTTGTTCAACAAGCTTTATGACACACTAAGCACCCCTGCTGCTATAAAAAACAGCTTTATTTCCAGGTGTACACATATAACTTATTGTATGGCACAAGCAGCTAACTACGACACAGAAATCACATGTCAGTTCACCAACTTCACCCAGGTGACCAAACCCACTTACCTCAAGAGCTTTAGAAAAATACTCCGAGCTCCCGGGAGACTTTATGAACTTCACAAAAAACGGCTCCTTACTACTTCTCATCCTTCAACACTAAGAAGCAAAACCCAGTGAACACCCTGACACTCCCGCCGCAGCCCGGAAGCCCTCTCGTCCCTGTCCCCGCCGAGCCACGGGCCCAGCACACGCCGCCCGGCACCCACTTCAAACGGGCACGGAGGGGCGGGGACTGGCCGGCCCCCAACCGAGACCCCTTCCCTACCGGAAAGCCCCTTCCTCACCAGGAGGCCCGTTCCCCACGGGGCCCAATGCCTGCACGGAAGGGTCCCTGCTGGGCACCGGTGCACGGCGCTCCCGGCCCCGACAGACCCAAACCCGGCCCCACCGGAGCCGCGCTGGCTCAGCCCCCCACCCGCGCGGGAAAGCGGCGGTGCTGGCACTGCGCAGGCGCGGGGCGGGGTCAGCAGGCGGAGGCGGGGCTGGGGTGGGGCTGAGGGGGCGGGGTCTCGGCAGATGTGGGCGGGGCGGGAGCGGGGACTCCGCGTGGCTGCGCGCCCGCGCTCCGCCCGCAGGGGGCGCTGGGAACGCGCGTGGGGGAGCGGGCGGGGCGAGTGCCTCCCTGAGGGCGGGCGGGGCCGCAGGCAGAGACGGGAGGGGAACTTAGGGAATCACGGATGGATAACGCATTGGGAGAGTCTTGGAAGAGCATCTAGCCCCAGCCTACCCTGCCGAGGGCAGGGACACGTCCCACTGAATACTCTCTACCCTATCCTAGCATTGGGCGCGGCCAGGGATGGGGCATCCGCAACCTCCTTGGACAAGCTGCTCCTCACCCCTGTCACAGGAAAAAAATCCTTCCTAATATCTAACCTAAATTTCCCCTCTTTCAATTTTTGCCCCGTATTATTCAATTTATGCCCTATATATATTACTCTATGTCCTATCACTGCAGTTCCTGCTGTGAGTCCCTCTCTGGCTTCCCTGCAGGCTCCCTTCAGATACTTCGTGTTGGGTTTGCAAGGCCTGGGTTTTGGTAGCGGGGGTGGCTTCTCTGGGCAGCCTCCAGAAGCTTCCTCTGTGTCCGGCAGAGCCAACCCCTGGCAGATCCAAAGGTGGATTGGGCCAATTAGAAATGGCAATAATGCCTCTGTGCTAATATATTTTGGAAGAAAGAAATCCACAAAGTTGTTGCGCAGTGGTAATTGTGGTCAGAGAAGAGCGGAGTGAGTTGAGTTTTTCATTAACCATCACCCCAAGTCCTTCTCCACTGGGCTGCTCTCAATTGCTGCTGCACCCAACCCAGAGCTGTGTCTGCCAGTGACCCAGGTGTAGGACCTTGCACCTCACTTCCATTCTTGTAGATTGTAGCTTCCAAGCTGTGGGCAAAAACATCAAATGCTCTCCTTCCAGAGCAGGGTCTGGAATCCTGAACCACACTCTTGGCATCTGCCTGCATCATGACAGGGTAACCCTGCCTATGCACCCAATGCACCTCCCTTCCATTCCTAGTGACCACAGTGGCTTGCTGCTGTTTGCATAATAGTGATAATGCCTGTAGTGAGGACAGTCATTAGATCAGGAGATTTTCTTTGGAAAAGAGATCACAGCATCAATTAGGTTGGAAAAGACCTCTGAGATCACCAAGTCCATTCCATGACCCAACACCACCCTGTCAACCAGACTGTGGCACCGCACTGAGAGCCACATCCAGTCTCTCCTTAAACACGTCCAAGCACAGCGGCACCTCCCATTGGAAAGTCCATTCCAATACTTAATCACCCTTTGTGTGAAGAAATTCATTCTAAAAAATGTTTTGCATGAGAAAAGCACAAAAAGCCTGCCTGAAGTAGTGCATGTTTGTTGGCATCAAACTTTACAGTGAGACCACATGGTGGCACTGTAACCTTAAGAACTGAAGGGAAACGTGTGCACAAGTCCGCTGTAATTGTTAGATTTTAGCTAGATGACCTAATTACTTAGGTCACTAAATACACTGGAATTCTTTTATACGCTCATTTATTTTTAAAAACACCAATATAAATCATCTAGGATTGGTATGAATTGTCTGAGATACTGCTTTTCCTATTGGTAAATGTGAACAAAATCAAATGCAATCACAACCCAAATACCAGATTTATTATTAGATTATTAGTGACAAGCAGTTAAGAGCACTGGAGTTATCTTGCTGGTTATTTGATTTTGCTGGTTCTTAGTCCATTTGCAAAACCCCAATTTTGTCCCACTTGTTTTTTCAGAGTTATGAAGAGGAATTTATTTTCCTTTTTCATTCTTCCTGGCTATTCTAAAAAATAAGGGATGGAGATGAGAAAGGATCAAGAGTCTAACAAAAAAGTTAACCAACTTTAATGGATGGTATAATACAAAGTATTATTACAGTTATTGGCAGAGTCCTTAAGTGAGTGCAGGAGCAGTGCAACCAAGTACTGTGTTTTCAATTGTCTCCTTGAATGTGGATCACAGTTCATTGCAGTCGCTGAAATGTGACTTGTTTTCATGTGCTGAACTGTGATCTCTGTCACACTTCACTTCACTCTTCCCTCTGAGTGAAGTGATGGGAACTCTTGATAAACTTCCGAACCGCTGGGCCACCAACCTCAGTTCCACCTTCTTCCTCCGAAGCTGCTTGTTGCTTAGAAAGATCCATGGTTAGAGGTCCATGCTGTAAAAAGTTCAGGGCAGTTTTGACATGACTCTCAGAAAGCTTGTCAGTGTCCCCACGCATGTTTGGTTTTTGTGCTTTGCTCCCAAAGGGTTGACAAAGAGGCATTACTGTGTCCGACATCAAAGCCATCCAGAGAAAGTAGTTTCCTAAAGGTATTTTTCAGACCAAGAGAAAGTTCTTGTCAAGAGCAGAATAAAATATAAAATTGTTTTCATAAATGTATTCTAGAAGTAAAAAAAAAAACCAAACCAGCCTGACTAGAAGGCGTGTATTTCTCATTATGCTGATATATTTACCCATTTTAAAAGCATGTACTAAGTCCAGAAAGTAATTGATGCACAGGGCCTTAAAGAAGAGTATGGAGCTGAAAATCTTGTAAATGAGATAAGAAGGTGTGATATACTTCTGTTACATTTCCCATGTGGATGTAGTTCCAAAGTGGTGCTTAATATGACAAAATAAATAACAAAAAACAAGTGGTTTGATAAGATTTCCCTATTTTACTTCCTGCTTTCACAAACACTTTCCACTGTAAAATTTCTTTGACACTTCTTGAAACCTTTACTTCTTTGAAAATATTATTTTAAAGGCTGGCTAGAGAAGTTGGGAAACAGAAATTGCCCTCCTGGATAGGAACAGCAAACAAAATATTCACTTTTTTTTTCCTGCCTCCAAAGTTGTCCAATACCATACGTCTTAGGGGAAATATAAGAACTGTGAAGAAGGTGAAATTGGCCCAAATTAATTAATATTGTGATTATGGTATGTTCTTAAGCACCTGAGTTGCCAAATATTTATTTCATGTTTTCTAAGTGTTCCCATGCTTTACAGGTTCTGAGCTTTGTGGAGAATCAGTCATGTTTAACCACCAGTCTTACTAATTATGGAAACTTTTTGCTCTCTGTAAAACTCCTAAATGGCAAAAAAAACATTATCACAGCCCCCCAAATGATACCAGCTTCTAAAACAAAAGAGAAATGGTCTATGCCCTTTGCCCTTGACTCTGTAGAACAGGAAATATTTTTACTTATTCAGATGTTTTGTAAACTTAAATGTTTATAACTTATCTCTAAAAACATCTGTGTCAATCCAATTCAGAAGTCATTTTCACACGTGTTTCACCACTGTTGTGGTGATAGCCATTATGCCTGCATTCTTTTTCTTTTTTTTAACGTTTTTCTCTTATGGAGGCTACAAAAAAGGTGAGTAAAATCACTGCACTAAAAATTAAAACACTCTTGACTCACTCTCCACACTTGATCCAACCTGGTTAAAGCTGGTTGGATATAGTTAAAGAAATATATTTTTAAAATACTGTCACCACACTGATTTTCTGATCAGCAATAGGACATTAGTTTTTTAATGATAGCTCATTTATATTATCTTTTTAGCATGAGTAGCATATAAAAGAACAGATGAGTAAAAGAGACCCTTCAGAAGTATCAAACTTGAAAGTCACTTAGGTATTAGCCCCTAGCAGTTAAAACTATTATGAGAAAGATCTAAGTGGTTAGGACTAAACCATACACAAAGGAAAATATACCATGAAATATTAGAGTCCATTCTAAGTGTATAAAATTTTCTATTCTATGTTGTATGATGGACCTTAGTAATTTAGCATTATTTACAGAGATAGACAACCAGACTAGTAAAAAATATGACTGGGACTGAGTTTAAATGAGTGAGGTATCTTGTGTGATGCACAAAGTAAAGAGATGTTTCCAAAAAGCCAGTGTAATTTTATAACCTCTAATTCCCTTCAGAAAATCTGTTAGCCTGCTAGCTCAGGCCCCCAGTCAGGTAATTTGCAGCATCTTTTTCATATATTTACAAATACTCAAGTCTGTGAGCAAATGCAAACTTTGGTAAATGCGTATTCTGTGATTCTTTTTTTCAGCTGCCTTAGAGAAAATATCCAGGAGCGATTCAGCAGACTTTCTACATAGAGTTGATCTCAAGAGAGTCAATTCCATTTTTTCCCTAGACACAGCTTATAACGCAACAGAAACTTCTTGTTCTCCAGTAGACTGTGTGTAGGTGGAGCTTGCTCGTTCAGCTGTGTCAGCATAGAAAACAGGACAGTATTTAGACAAGTGGACTGCAATCTGCTTTCGGAAAAAGCTGCGAAGATATTTTCTAAATTTTTCTCCAGCAAAGGCATAGATTACAGGGTTGATACAACAATGGATCATTGAGATTGTTTCTGTTACTTGGATTGCCTTGTGCAGTTGACCATTTCCTTCACAGGTAGAGATGGAAAATACACCTTGAAAATCACGCAAGAGAATGCAGATGTTGTATGGTGCCCAGAAAAAAAAGTAGATAATCATGATAATGAAAATAAGCCTGACTGCTTTATGTTTCTTCTCATTCCTACATTGCAGTAACGTCTTTATAATTCGTGTGTAGCTGCAGATCATGATTAACATCGGAATAAAAAGTCCCAGGATGTTCATTTTTAAGGTGAGGAATTGCTTCCATGTATTTCTCTGCTCTGATGGATAATGAGCACTGCAAGTATAGCCTGAACTTTCCTTCTGAGTTTTGTGAAATACTACCCCAGGGACAGAAATAAGAACGGCAACAGCCCAAGTGATGACACTTGTGAGAATGCCGTAGGTAACTGTCCTGGCTTTCAAAGCAAACACCGCGTGCACTATGGCCAGGTACCTGTCCAGGGTCAGCAGGATTATGAAGAAGATGCCACTGTAGAAGCCAAGGAGGTAGACACCTGACAGAATTCGACAGAGTGCCTCCCCAAAAATCCATTCGTGAACTGCGTAATAAGCCCAAAAGGGGAGAGAAAACACAAACAGCAGATCAGAAATTGCCAAGTTGAGCAGGTAGATGTCAGTCATACTCTTCAGCCTCTTGTATTTGACCAGGATAAGGACAACAAGCAGGTTGCCTGTCAGGCCAAATATCACCACTAAAGAATAAAGAGGTGGCAAAAATTTTGCTGCAAAGTGCTTTTCCTCAGTTGCAGGGCAAGGCGTGGAATCACTGTAGTCAAATTCTGTTGTGAGTGGCCCGTCGGTATAGTCTGTGGTTTCACTTCCCATGTTGTATTGGTCTGAAAAGGAGAAAAAAAAAAGACATTAAACTAGAGGAATGTCCAAGTTTAGCAGTGAAGAGAATGAAACATGCTGAGGTTCTCATTTGAAATGGTTTCTGCTGATGAGCACACAAGCATTACGATGTCAAGAGAATGAAACTGCAGAGCTCCCAGGAAACTCATCCATACAGCTGTGCAGTCACACTGCTTCATGTTGGAAGTGTGCAGTGTGTCATTTCCCATGTGTGCATTGTCATGTGCATTTTTCCTTCTCAATAGAGAATGTCAGCTGCCTAGCTAAGCCAGAAACAGAGGACTGGTGGATTGAATCTGAGCCATGGCTATTCTTGATTTAGGCACTCTGAGAGACTGGCCTTCACTTGGTAGGGGTCAGGGCCTGGGAAGTGAGCATGCAGCAGAGCTGTGAAAGCCATCAGGCAAATTCTGCTACACACTGGGAGCAGAGAAAGGCTGTGACTGTGATGTCAGCCCCTCCAGTCTCCAAAGCTTTTCCCAAGTCCCTGGTAGGACTGTGAGCCAGATGCAGAAGCATAGACTTGTTTAACTTGATCTCTGAAAAGCTCAGGACTACTGTCTTCTCACAGACCCCAGAGAACACAGAAGAATTCCTGTGTGTCCCATGAGAAGCTGGGTAGAGGATTTTGTGAAGTGTCAGAGGGACCAA
>WBNQ01012914.1:0-38008 GCA_013401375.1 Spizella passerina
ATACGGATTTTTTTTTTCCCAAAGAGAATTTGAGCTGGATGCTGAAACCGAGATCTTGGACCCTTGGTTGAGAGGATTTTTACCATCAGGCTTGATCAGCAATTAGCTCAGTCTGAGAACAAAACTATGTGGGTGGTTGGGTGGGAAAGGGAAGCAAAAAAATACAAATCTAATTTTTTTTATTGTACAAAGAGTTGTTAGAAAGAATGATTGTAAATTAATATTCTTCTAGAAAAGGCTTGTTAGATTTAATGCAGAGTTATTAAATGTCTTATTGTTAACATTTCAAATTACAAATGTTTACTAATAGTTTGGATATTTGTATTAGGCCTTTAGATATTCATAAAGACTTTTGACAGTTCAATATTTCATTGTTAATGCTTACTCATGGCAAAAAGATGATAATTAAATTATGCTTTTTCTATGTGTGTTGGTCTGGTGATCAGTTAAAGACTCGAACTTGCTGTACATTTTTTCACTTGAAGCTGTGACTAAGTTAGTGCTCTGTTTGAAAAAACAAGAAAAGCATTTGCTACAGAATATTCAAAACTTAATTGGTTACACTGCTGAACACTTTGTAATTATTTGGTGTCTCTATGCATTGTCTCACCCTGATCTTTTTTCTAGTTCTTCTCCTTAAAGATGCATCAATTTAAATATACAAAATACATTAAATTGTGGTAGGCAGGCTAGTTATTAGGTGTCTGGTCTGAGTTAGAAAAAGTGTGGAGAGAAATGGAACTTTTGTGAAGCTTCATCTTTAGATATGCAAGAACACTCTACCCCACCTTTTTGACAGTAGATAGTTTGGAAAAGAAATCTAGGCTAACTTTCAGACTGCTGAAGGTAGGCAAGATAAATTTTAAGCCTTTTGGCATTGGGTATGGATGTGCTTTTATATAACATTAATTTCTGAAAGTATTACAAAAGCAAATTCAGTTGTGCAGTTGGTGTTAAACACAATTTTGTGTTTAATAGGTGGGCAAATGTGTATGCATGAGCAACAGGCTACTTCCCTCAGTTTGCAGCAAGAGAAATGGAATAGATGGTGAGGTCTTCTTTAGATAAGATTGATCAAGCAGTTTACACAGAAACTGTGACATCTCCATCCTTGAACATACTGGGAACTCAAATAACCCTAAGCAACCTGATCCACCTTCGAAGCTGGTCCTGCTATGTGTGGTGTGTTGGACCAGATGACTTCCATGGATCCCTTCCAGCCTAAATTATTTTACAGTGTACTGGAGATCATGCTGTACAGACACTCCAGGAACTCTGAGGACAGCAACATTCCAATTTCCTCATCAGCTTCAGATAATTTTGATATTATATGACACAATGTGACTGCACAAGAAGCTGCTATTCACTCTGAGAAATGATGTATCTGTGCCACAAACTGTGGAAGCACATAGTGTTTACATTCATAGTTCCCATTTTAATTAACTAGATGTGGGAAGAATAGTTGCCAATGAATGTGAAGACAGAAAGGCAAACTGAAAAAGGTCAGTTATGAGAGATTTCCCAGCCCTCTTCATGTTTTTGGCTTGATGCCTTTTTCAGGCTTACTTAGAAAAAGAGGCCCAACAAAGTTAAAAAGATAAAAGTGGATATATTTAATGAAGAGCCTTCAGGTACATTGAGGGCAGACAAAGCCTTCCCAAGGCTGGAGACGATGGTCACAAATTTGACAGATACAAGTTTGGTGTACTTGCAAATCAGGGGGTTAATGCTCCAATTACAGCTTCAGGTAATGAAGTCATTTTCCCCCAGTCCACACACCCCCAATTCACTTTTCTTTTTTCTTTTCAGGCCCGAGGCTGTAGGGTGTCCTTGAGTTTTAGGCCTAGAGAAACTGCTTTGTCTGACCAAAATGTGAAGACAATAGTTAACTTTATATGGAGTTTAGAGTTATGCACTCATGCAGTACATGATTTGATAAATAGAAAGGCTTAAATCTTAAGGCACCAGGCTTATTTATACAAATATGATGGTTTCATTGTTTATTTATAAATATGTGGCTTTTGAATTCCTAACCAAAAGCATAGCTTCTTATCAAGCACTGCATGAGTCTTTAGTCCTGGCTTACCTTGTTTTAGACTCATATAACATCATAGGATGCCAGAAAATCTGGTTCTAGGTGCTCTCCTGACTGCCCTGGAGCAACAGCACCTAGAACTCTGGATATATTATATTAAAATCTGGCACGAGTTGTGTTAAAGCACCTCTTGAAATTGGAGGGTTGAACCATCAGACTATATAGTCAGTGTCAGTAGTAAAATGAACTCTTCAAGTTTTACATAATATCAAACACAGAGACCAAATTTAATGCTTTTTTTCTATTTTTTGCAATATTTAGTATCTTTGACAAGGGTTTTTCTTTCAGACATCTTAAGAGACTTCTCATTAAATGAATTTTTTTTTATTTTTTTTTCCTGCTAAGGGTGTAGCTTGTACATCTGCAGTGCTTTTCTCTTATCAAAGCACAATAAGCTTGTTTTCATGGTACTGTCATGGTTTTGCCTTTTATCAAAACACTTTTGAAAGACAGTATCTTAGCTGAGAACAAAGTCTGCCCTTTCCTAGGACTTCCAGTATACTCATAGAAATAGGATTTTCCACAGAAGACAGAAACCTATAAATACTGACTGAAGTGTTTGCGTAACATTTATGTGGACCTACCAGAGGTATGTACCAGATTCTCGTGTGTTCTCCTGATAAAACATATAAATATGATCCAGGTTAACAGTATTACTTACCTGGTGAAGTCAGTCCCTTGAAAAATGAGGCTTCACCTGTTTCCAAAGACCTCAGTGCTGACTTTTAATCTCTTTCATTTCCATAACAAAGAATGTCAAGAGGTTTTTTAATTGTAGTTGGTGAGGATTTTGGGACAGGTTTTCTCACTGTATATAAAGTTCAGTGTCTTGTAGAACACAGCTGTCATTTTGGTATCTGTAAAAGCTTGATGCAAATAGTAACCTTCCTTGAACCACACAATATGATCATCTTGCAAACTGAGGTGTTAAACTTGTGTTGTTAAATTGAGCTCTGTGAATGTCGCTGTGGATCTTTAAGAGAATTTGTAAGTTAAGATTCCCCCTTGCTCTCTAAATCAGCCTGTGCCAGGAACAGGTTTACATCTTAACCTGTTAAGTAATTTTTTAACATACTAATGAAAGTCCAGGATATATGACAATTTTCATTGTAGTGTATTTCAGGTCAGGTACCATAGAAGAATATTTACCTCAGTCTTCTCTTGCATATTCAATTTCATATTTAGAACTGGACAGAGTTGGTGATGCTTTTTGTGAGACAGGCCTTCCAAACCACACATCTGCCAGTGTGTGCAGGTGTATTAGAGTTATCTGTGAGTGGGACCCTACAGAGATAAAAAATGATTGTGTCTGGTTAAATTCATAATTCATAACTCCACTTGTAAAATTCTGTCTGGACTCTAGCTGGGGATCAGCTAACAGCTCCCTACCATTGTCTCTTCTGACACAGTGCTGTCTTCTTTCTATCCATTTTTGCAGTCCTTGTGACTACATTACCCCTTTCAGGAGTCACAGATTTATTTGTTCAGTTGAAACTGTGCTTTGGTTAATTTGGAGGGAAAAAGGTCTGTATTGGTCAATCTTGCATTGACTGGTATAAGAAAAAATTAACCTTGAAATTTATTTCTCTCCCAAGGTAAGCAATCAGATGAGTTTCTAAGGAAAACCTAGAAATCTAGGGCTTTGTCTAGCTGTAAATAAAGCCCATTTCTGAAGTGTAATCTAAAGACTTACTGCTTAAAGTCTTTATGCTATGCTTTTCTCTAGACTGAAAGGCAAGCTACAAAGCCACTGTGCCTGTGCTTTTTTTCTTCCTTTTTTGGTTGCCTGAAACAAGTGAGATCTTTAGAAGATTATATGCTATAAATGTAGATTAAATGGATTTCATAATGGAGAAAAAAATAAGGTGCAAGACATCTGTCTCTCCCTCTGCCTGTGTTTTTTACTGTGTTGGTCATCTCATCCCACCCTCCACCCACCCCCAGCTTGCTCAGTTTGTTTTAAAGAATGTTTGTGTTTGGTCAGTGGAAGTAGAGTAAAAGAGTTATAATCCATAAAATGGCTACAGTCAAACTAGCTTACGGTATCACAGGAAAAGTATCTGAGGTAGAGAGAATTGTAGCCTGCAGGCACACAGTTTGTGGTGCTTGGGAGTGGGGCTGTGGCTGAGCCTCATCCCCAATGGGCCCCAGCTGTGAGGAGCAGGTGAGCAGCATTGAAGGCAATGAGACCTGGAGTGCCCAGGGGCACTGACCAACCGCCAAAGGGAACAGAGGGCACACAGGTGCTATGCATCAACATGAGGGTATAAAAGGTTGGGCTAAACCACAAGAAGAGTCAATGCTTGCAGCCTTCTGAAGTGGTGTGGTGTTCCTGTGTGTTGGCCAATACTTGAAGGCTTCTGAAGTAATGTGGTGTTATTCTGTATGAGCAGGTGCTTGAAGCCTTCTGAAGTGGTAAGGTGTTACTCTGTATGGGTTGAAGCCTTCTAGAATTGTATGATGATACTCTGTGACCATTATTGTGACCATCTCAACTGTAATATGTGCTGTGGCTTATGTTGCAACAGTGGCCTGGTATAAATTCTTTTTTGTACTGATAATATTTTCATTTACCCATATTCTTTGTCACTGTAGAATCAGATACTGAATTTCAGTCTGTTAACTTTTGTATACCTAGTTTTATATTGTACAACTGACACACAGAAAGGACCCCAGTAATCTGCTTACTGAGTAAGAAATGAGGCTTACAAGTTTTTACTTGCCAAGTCTATAGTTTTGGTGTTCATAAAGTACACCTGAGCCACTGTCACAAATCAGAGTGTATCCACTGACTTCCCTTCTTTAGAGAAGGAGGAAGGAATAGGCAACTACTGATTCACTGTAGTATTGGATTCAAGCCCCAAGTAGGCACTCTGTATTTTACAGTCATACAAAGTGTAAAGAGGACAGGTAGTTGAAATTGTAGCTTTCAAATATTGCTAAGGAATTAAGTCACCTGGTGTAGATAACATAGGGTTTCTAAGTACTAGAGTAATTCTTGGACAATTGGATTGTGAGATACCTTTAAACCTCTGCTTTGGCTTTTTTCTGTGTACAAGATATCAGCCTTCCAGGGCTCCCTTCCAAGTTCCTTTGCTTTGTGTATTTATAGAGGTTACACAAGCAAGTGCCCAGCCCCATTCATTGAACTGGACACCAACCAAATTTTATCAGTTGAGGAACAGGTGTCATTGTTTCCATGATATAACATCTCTTGGTTTGACAGTAACCTTCACATGGGGTAGAAACTACCTTTCCAAATTCTACCAAGTGTAAGGTCTGACTGGTTGTAGGGTGTCTCAAAATGTAAATTGTTGGTGTAGGCTGGCTTAGATAGTTGTGGGGAGTTTTATGCTGCTTTCCTTCTATCCTGTGGGAGCAAGTGAGCTAATGGGATTCATATTATGTTGCTATGAATTGTCACTTCTTTACGCTAGCAGATGATCTTCATTTGTCAGACTTTCTCTTGACTATGTCATTTGTTTAAGGAAGAAAATCTAGACTGCCTTTCTTGTTACCTTGATGGAATTTTGGCTCATCACTCTTGGAGTCTCCTGAGGTGGAGGCTCACAAGTGTGAGAACAGTGACTTTCCATTTGGGAATGCTGAAATTGTAAGGGACTACCTGTACTGGCTGAATGTTCACAAGTGCTGGGATTCATCCCAGCATTCTGAAGCAGCTGGTGTATGATATGGAAGAACCCTTCTTGATCATCTACCAAGGGTCTGGGGAGGTCCCTGCTGACTGGAAGCCAGCTAATGTTCTTCCAGTTTACAAGAAGGACATGAGGGAAGACCCAGGAAACTACAGACTTCTAGACACTAACCTCAATTATATTTATTATATCTAGTATTATTGAAATGTGTTGTTTCTCTTCTAGCCTTCTACAAAATCTTAATGCAGTAACGTAGGAGTTGTGGACATGATTATACCAGATAATTGCTGCCCCCGTTGTTAGATCTTGTAAGCAGATCTGGTTAAAAGACATTCCATCCTATAATTCCTGCCACAGAGGTAGAAAGCTCAGAGCATCACCAGCAGCCAGAAAAGAGATGGAGGGGATATCTCTGAGACCAGGTGATCCATTCATATTTGCTGCTGTTGCACGTGCTGCAGGGGAGGTGGAATCTGTACNCCAATACTTGAAGGCTTCTGAAGTGATGTGGTGTTATTCTGTATGAGCAGGTGCTTGAAGCCTTCTGAAGTGGTAAGGTGTTACTCTGTATGGGTTGAAGCCTTCTAGAATTGTATGATGATACTCTGTGACCATTATTGTGACCATCTCAACTGTAATATGTGCTGTGGCTTATGTTGCAACAGTGGCCTGGTATAAATTCTTTTTTGTACTGATAATATTTTCATTTACCCATATTCTTTGTCACTGTAGAATCAGATACTGAATTTCAGTCTGTTAACTTTTGTATACCTAGTTTTATATTGTACAACTGACACACAGAAAGGACCCCAGTAATCTGCTCACTGAGTAAGAAATGAGGCTTACAAGTTTTTACTTGCCAAGTCTATAGTTTTGGTGTTCATAAAGTGCACCTGAGCCACTGTCACAAATCAGAGTGTATCCACTGACTTCCCTTCTTTAGAGAAGGAGGAAGGAATAGGCAACTACTGATTCACTGTAGTATTGGATTCAAGCCCCAAGTAGGCACTCTGTATTTTACAGTCATACAAAGTGTAAAGAGGACAGGTAGTTGAAATTGTAGCTTTCAAATATTGCTAAGGAATTAAGTCACCTGGTGTAGATAACATAGGGTTTCTAAGTACTAGAGTAATTCTTGGACAATTGGATTGTGAGATACCTTTAAACCTCTGCTTTGGCTTTTTTCTGTGTACAAGATATCAGCCTTCCAGGGCTCCCTTCCAAGTTCCTTTGCTTTGTGTATTTATAGAGGTTACACAAGCAAGTGCCCAGCCCCATTCATTGAACTGGACACCAACCAAATTTTATCAGTTGAGGAACAGGTGTCATTGTTTCCATGATATAACATCTCTTGGTTTGACAGTAACCTTCACATGGGGTAGAAACTACCTTTCCAAATTCTACCAAGTGTAAGGTCTGACTGGTTGTAGGGTGTCTCAATATGTAAATTGTTGGTGTAGGCTGGCTTAGATAGTTGTGGGGAGTTTTATGCTGCTTTCCTTCTGTGGGAGCAAGTGAGCTAATGGGATTCATATTATGTTGCTATGAATTGTCACTTCTTTATTCTAACAGATGATCTTCATTTGTCAGACTTTCTCTTGACTATGTCATTTGTTTAAGGAAGAAAATCTAGACTGCCTTTCTTGTTACCTTGATGGAATTTTGGCTCATCACTCTTGGAGTCTCCTGAGGTGGAGGCTCACAAGTGTGAGAACAGTGACTTTCCATTTGGGAATGCTGAAATTGTAAGGGACTACCTGTACTGGCTGAATGTTCACAAGTGCTGGGATTCATCCCAGCATTCTGAAGCAGCTGGTGTATGATATGGAAGAACCCTTCTTGATCATCTACCAAGGGTCTGGGGAGGTCCCTGCTGACTGGAATCCAGCTAATGTTCTTCCAGTTTACAAGAAGGACATGAGGGAAGACCCAGGAAACTACAGACTTCTAGACACTAACCTCAATTATATTTATTATATCTAGTATTATTGAAATGTGTTGTTTCTCTTCTAGCCTTCTACAAAATCTTAATGCAGTAACGTAGGAGTTGTGGACATGATTATACCAGATAATTGCTGCCCCCGTTGTTAGATCTTGTAAGCAGATCTGGTTAAAAGACATTCCATCCTATAATTCCTGCCACAGAGGTAGAAAGCTCAGAGCATCACCAGCAGCCAGAAAAGAGATGGAGGGGATATCTCTGAGACCAGGTGATCCATTCATATTTGCTGCTGTTGCACGTGCTGCAGGGGAGGTGGAATCTGTACTAGATGGAGTTGGAGGAGATGGGAGGAGGTTGAGGGGGAAAAATGAGGAATAGTTGTAAAATGTTCCTCTGAGTGCCCTTCTGCTGATTTTTCTGTGGGAGGAATGAGTCACTGATAAGAGCAATGAATAAACAAAGGGTGAAAGATTGCAAGTATACCCTATTCATTGGAGCTAAATGTTCATCTAAATGCAGTGGCACATTTCTGTGTTCCAGATTTGAGATATTAGTCACTTTTTACTGAAAGTTCTTGGGCTCTGAACACACAGGGCTTTGCAGTGCTTGAACAAATGTTAATATTAAAAAGTTTTAGCCCCTGGGATACATGTTTTAATGTGCACCTAAGTCGTGGGATTCCCCAGTCAAAAGTTTGCTGTGGAGTTTTGAAGGATAGTGGTTCAAACTTGTAATATATACTTTTATAGATTACCCTTCCTGAACCAAACAGGCAAGTTTTGTTCAATAGAGGCAAGATAATTAATCACTTCTGCTGTAAATTACCAAGTGTCTCTGAAGGGGCAAGACAGTGGACTTTGTAATTGCCACTTGGGAAATTCTGCACCTTGAGAATGTTTGCAGTGGGGATGAGAGGCAGTAAGCCCAGCCCGGCCCTCTTGTGGAGGGAAACAAGGGCTCAGAAATCTTGCCAAAGGTTTGAGCCAGCTGTGTCAAATGAAGGACATGCCATGGATATTTCTGGGGAATCTCCTTATGTGTACTGTAATCTTCAAACATCTTGTAAGCATAGATTTCCTCTAAAGTTTCTAGAATTCCTAACATATGCTTCGTTCATCAACAAGCTACCATTGTTCAGTAGGGCTTTTCTTTTTTTCCTGTGGAGTGTGTATTTCTTTTCTGATACTTGTTCTTAACAAAGGTGAGCGGCCCTGAATCATTTACAGGTCTTATTAAAAGCCTCTAGAATAGAAATAGAGGACATGAAGCACCAAAGCAAATGAGGTGAGGGAGGTTGTACCTCTGCTTACTTACAGCTGCTGCTGCTGTAACACAGAGGACAAATGTGAGAGTGGGGGAATAGTAGAGAGGGGTGTCCAGCCCTGTCCTGGGGGATTTGATTCTAAAATAGAGAGGAAAAGTTTTCTGAAGAGTATTTAAGTTTCCACTCGCTCCACATTTCAGGAAACCTGTTGTTGGGCACAGGACACCTTTTGGCCATTTTTTGGGGCCCTTGATTCTATGGAGAGGTTTTAAAGTCCAAAGTCTCAACCCTGGACTTAAATCTATAATAACACACATTTTGATAGAAAATTTTTTCTTTCATATAACTACATATTAACAGATATTTGTCAGGAATTTGCAAGCAATTTCATGTCCTGTAATTTAATTGTTCGAGTAACAGAACACTGAAACTTTTCAGCTTTTGCAGCAGCAA
Source organism: Spizella passerina (assembly GCA_013401375.1). Lineage (NCBI taxonomy): Eukaryota > Metazoa > Chordata > Aves > Passeriformes > Passerellidae > Spizella > Spizella passerina. The sequence goes on from WBNQ01012914.1 coordinate 9,411, forward strand.
GTTAATGACTTTCACAAACCAGCTCACAGGAGAGAAAAGAACAGTGCTCAGTTATGTTCCAAAAGTGAAATTCCTGGATGATAAGCCAAGAAAAGAGTATTTTGATTACCTCTGTGTTTTGTTGCTTTATACAGCTATTGTAATTTCAATGAAGTTATTTATTTAGAAAGTAGCAAAGCTAAATTTTTATTTGAAAATTATCAGATATGGATAAATGTACAACCTTGTGTTCCCTTGGTCTCTGAGTTAACATTCCCGTCAATAGCCTTTCTTTTGCACTCAGAGTTTGCTCTCAAAATTACATCATAGTTTCTCTTGAGCTTTGCAGCTATTTCAAAGCCTTTGTGAACATAAATTTTTGTCTTAAATTAACCTGCTACTGAAATAATAATAACCTGCTACTGACTGATGTAGCATTCATTACCTTTTCTTTCCATCTTCCTGATTTGTGGAAGAATAGCTGGTGTCCCTTCTGAGAGACAGTGCTTAATCATTTGTGTTCCTATTCCTCAGTATGTGACTGAGTTGTCTGATAGATGTTACCTGTTAAATAGTATCAGTTGATAGGAATGCTCTGCAAATATGTAAATAATTGTTATTCAAAACTGCAATTGCAATATGTGTAGAAGCACAGGGGTCCATAATTATTCTTTCCAGTGTGGTTGGTTGAAGCCAGCTCCAAAACTGCTGACTTCTGGAAACAGCTCACTGTTCCCTACAGCAGTTCTTCATTAGAGTCTCCTGCTCCATGGAGACCAAGCCTGTGCCATCTCCTTGATAAAGTTATCTGTTGGATCAGTTGTATCATATTTTCCTTCCTAGAACTGTAAATCAGTCCTGGTCAATCCCAATATACACAAACTATTTTTAAGAGAGTGGTATAATTAGGAGACCTCTTTGGCCCTTTGGTATATTGCAGTTCATGTGTTACTGCTTATAATTCCTTTTAAGATTTTTTCAAATTTTAATAAAATATAAATAAATGTGCACTTACTTATACCTAGATAGAACCTAAAGAATGAAGGAAATAGCTGATACATTTCATAAAACCAAACTTCTTGACAAAGCATGAAAAATTATATTGAGAAAAGGTATCTTAACTGAATTTTAAGACAGTGCTGCAGCAGGGCCTTATTTTTCCTGGCACTGCACAAGTGGGATATAATCCAAAGTACAAATGTTGATAGGATATTTTCTGTGGAGTTAAATGGTCTGTGAAGCAGTTATACAGGGAGGGATGACCTGCCACCACACTGCACAGAAGCTGCAAAGGACGTGAGGGTGGTGAAGGGACGTGCCCAAAGCCAGATGGCAGCGGAGTGGAGATGGAGCCGCAGCCTGTCCCATTCCATGGGAGGAGCAAGCTGGCCCACCTGGGCCAGGGGCAGCCAGCACTGGCACAGGGCTGCCTGCATGCCCAGGGCTGCTGGCACGCTGCTCCTGGAGCCATTCAGCACAAGCTGTCATGCACAGTGCCTGCTGGCACACAAGGGGATCCTGTTCCTGCTCTTACTGTGGTGTTTATTGTCTATTGATGCAGCTCCACAGAGGCTCTTGTGAATTGCTGGGTTCCTTGGAGCACTCCCTGCTACTGAGCATTGTGTGCAGGCAGAGCAGGATTGTCTTCCCTGTCCCCCACACTCGGCTGACAGCTTTGGACAGCTGTCCTGCACTGAGCAGCCAGGCAGTCTTACTCAAGAGGTGTCAGTTCTAGCAATAATGTGGAAAAAAGTGTGACCTTGGGAAAAACACCACAGCTATTAACACAGCATGTTATGACCTGATATACTGAAGTACTTAGGTGTAAACAGGTAGAAGACAAATTTTTCCTATCAAAAAGGCTGTGCATCCATCAAAACCACTGAAGCCATTGATCAAGATTTTTATACATCTGTTACACTTTGGAACAAACAAACAGCAAAGTGTGGAGAGTGTAAGAGGAAGGCACCAAGGCTCTTTGGGGAGCAGTTGTTAAAAGATGACTGCACAGATAGTCCACAGTGGAGTCTGGTTGATTCAGCGGCTGGTGTGGGTGAGATGCAGGCTTCCATGACAGCATGTTATGGGGGAGCACCTTATGGCATCACCTCTACCAGCACTGGCACTAATGAAGTACACTTACACCTTGCTGGAGAGAGAGATATCCCTTCTGCTCCGAATACTGTCATGTGATGTACAGGTCAGAAAGGAAAGGTGGGATTTTGGTGGAATCACCCTGAAAACATTCATTTCATATTGAGGTTTGGCTGGGAAGGAGTTGGAAAGCCCCTCTGGCTTTGGCCAGGTGAGGATCTATTACCCACGGCATATGACTGAAGGCTGAGCCTGAATCTGGCTTCTGAATCCCTCCAGGCTGATGTTGCACAGGATGGTCCCTTTGTCAATTCCACAAGCCCCTGCAGAGATCCCCTGTATTAAGGAACTGTGAGTGGATGACTGGGACCTGTAATCCTCATCCAGGAAGGATGGGAACGGAGATGTGTGAAGTAGAACTGCAATAAGCAAAGTGGGAGTGCATGGGTAATGCCTGGGAGAGAAACTTTTTCTTTCTAGCACACAAAATAAGAAATTATTGCTACATCTAGTTTTCCTTTGCTTAGTTACCCATGGTATCCTGAATAAGAAAGATGGTGTGTTAATAGAACAAAAATTGTTAGGCATTCATATGGCAAAGGGAAAGGGGAAATCTGGACCTCCAAAAATTAAAAGCCAAACAGAAATGACAGCTGGAGTGAAAGATCAAAAGGCAAGGTATGCCACTGGCCATTTCCAATGAGATGTTCAAACAAGTTGGTTCCTTTGGATAGGTTTCAGTATCTAGGGACATGTCTTGCTGTCAGTCAGTCCACTGTAAATCTGGAGCTTTATGGAGTTTTGTCGTGCTCGTGCCAGCACAACTGAGAGTAAACTTTGGCTCTGGTTACATCCATCTAGAGCAAGCTGCAGCTTGCCTTATCCAGAGGTGAATTCCTGTTGCCTTCATAGAAGTTTTTCATGACTTGGGACGTGTGGATTTGGTACAGTAATACTTAACATTGTGATGTTGCTGTAAACACTAGGATGTTTACAGAAAGGAGAGACAGATCAGACCCCTGCTAACTATTTCACAGGAGCATAGGGTTTCTTCCAAGAAAAATATTTGAGCTCTCTAGGGCAGCATCTGCTCCCCGATTTCTGTTCTGCAGGAAAACCTACATTCAGGAAGATTAAAATTAGCCTCCATGGATTCCTGGAGTCAGCTTGAGAATTTCCTGTGTCTTGCAATTTCTAATTGCACTAATTCTTCTAAGTGTCAGTGAAATTGTAATGGGTGCTGAGCAATTGCCTCCCATCCCTTGGGAGTTCCAACCTCAGTCTACCCTGAGCCAGGGTATGCATCATTTGATAATTACAGGCTCAGCCTCTGCTCCAAGAGAACTGTAAGTGAACTACAATGAAAATTGAGGATGAAGATGATGAATATTTAGAATGGAAAAACTGTATTTTAGATGCACTTCCCTTGTGCATCAGACTTTCTGAGTTAGATGCCACATATGGTTTCATTTTTGTTTCTCAGTTGAACCCCTTCTTAAATAGAAATCATCCATTCAAAGCAGAAATTGATTTAGCCTTTTTTTCTACATCCTGCAGCTCACAAGCCACTCCAGCATGTAAAGTTAAAACAGATAGCCACTGATGCAATTTGGATGACAATTAGTACATAAAAACCATCATAAGCTGCTTCAGTTACAGCAAGAACTGGTCCTAAATCAGCAGGAACTTTGTGTCTGCAGTGTGGGAAGAGCATTTGCAGAGCTCTGTGCCAGGGGTTAGCTGGCAGTGAGACGGAACTGCTGCTGCCACCGAGGTGGAAGTAACTGGCTGCAGCTTCCCATGCATTGGTCAAGTTGATGTTAAGCTGGTGACTCAGTGGTAAACAGAGCTGGAGCTCTCCCTGTGCAAACTCTGCAAACACAAGAAATAATCTTCTCTTCATTGTGCAAAATACCAGAGGTTGTACAAATAATTGGAAAGGTTGGATAGAAGGTATCATGGTTTTTTCACTGTGAAAATGCTCCCTGGCATGATCACCTTCTTGGGATCTTAGCCCCAGCCTTGAACCAGAGATGTTGCTGGGTTTCTGTCCCTCATTTACCAGAGGGGGAAGTTCAGTACTTATTGTTGGTGCTGTTTGCAGCAACTCTACCAGCACAGCTTCACTTGGTCAGGAGCTGAGCCCCAGAGGATGTCACACTCAAATTAACAGCTCTTGTGGCTGGAGATCATCTCTTCCACATCACTAACTGGATTTGCTGTTATAGCAAAGTGAAGCTGAATATTGCCTGTCCACTATTACTGCAATACCCAGTATTTCCTTGTTACTTTTCCCAGAGAGTTCATATATACACTAAAGAAAGGGGAAGACACATCTGGACCTTCCCCTATCAGATTATTTTTTCAGCTTGAGCTGTGCTCTCTCCACTGCCAATGGGAGGAGATTGCTACAGTTTTCTGTGGGAGTGTCTGTGGGTCACTGCTCTGGTGCTTCAGGTGTTTTTCAGGTCAGCTCCTCTGGCACTCAGCTGTGGTTGCTGTGCTGCCAGTGCAGCAGTAAATCAGAGTAGCTGTGCATGGGAAAAGGGAATGTTCAGGCCTGATGCACACTGGTGTGAAGTCCTGTCAAGCCATCATTTGGTGTCAGAGTAGGCACGTCCAAAGCCTTCTGGTTCCAGCAGCCTTACTGGGCAGTTCATCAAAATTCTCTTTTCCCACTGTGGGGCAGGAAAGCCTCTTTGGTACACAGTCTGTGATAAACATTCCACTCTTCCCTACCACATCCAAAGGTGTCAGTACCTCCCAGTCTCTCAGTGTCTATAATTGTACCCAGGTCAGCCTTTGGAAGCTGCTGTGTAAGCAGCACCAAGAGGGTCATTGCAAACAAGAACCTGAAAAGCAAGCTACACATGCTGTAGTGCAAACTCCACTTTAGGATTTGTTCCTTGCACTGATTGCTGAGGTCTGAGCATCTGACAGGAAAAATAAAGGATGTTCTTTTCCATTCCTGCCCTTTTTTTCTGGAGACACAGTGTGCTAGGCACAGAGGTGAGGGAAGAGGTGCTTCAGCCCTTGCACACAACATATAAATATTCTGGATCTCCACCAGCCAATCTCCAGAATCTGTGTTTAGCAGCACTAATGAAACTTAAAATAAACACCTTGGATTGCATTTACGAGATTGGGGGTTTTTTGTTTTGGTTTTTTTTTTCCTTAATCCCTTAACCATCCTCCAGGTTGCTGTATTCCTAAATTTGAATTCCAGAGCCACTTGACAACTGGGCCATGCCTTGCTCCACTGCTGCTCTCAGCCTTAACTCTATGCTGTGGCTGTAAGGCTCCTTTGGTAAAGCTCCAAAAGGGGAACCTGTGGTATTACTAATACTGGAGCACAGGGTAGGCTTGGTTTCTTGTTCAGTTTTTACTCAGAAGACTTTTGTTTCTCTTTTTAAGAAGACACTGGCATAGGAAATGTTTGCATTTCTATGAATTAATGTGATGTCCTCTATTAAGAAAATTGTGTGCGGGTAGCTTGTGTAAGAAAAAAGAAGGGGTCAGGCCCAAATAGTTGCTTAGATTATTTCCCAAAGGAAGTTTTTAAAGATTGCAATGTATTTCACAAGAGAAAAAAATGGCCTATGAAAAGAAAAAAAGAGTAACAGAATGGTTTTAATGATGGAGGTTGTTTGCTATCATGCATAAAAGATTTATTGAGTCTCTATTGCTACCAGTGGAAAAGGTGTTGGGCTGGTTCCTAATTTCAGTGATCATTAACCACCCTGTGTGACAAGGTGTGGGGCAGTAATTACTGTTTTTCTGAAATATTGTTCCAGCAATCTCTGAGTCAGGGAACTGCAAAATTCGATTAGAGCGTGATAAGATTTCATGAAGGGGCTCTGAGTCATCCCCTCACACAATCAGGGATGAGAGTTTCCAGACTAAGTTTTTTCCCCTGAGATGTCCATCCGCAGTGCACTAGTTTCCTAAAGGAAAGGGCTGCCAAGCAGGCAGGCAGGCCAGCAGACGCAGGGAAATGTCCCTCAGAGCTGCTGCCTGCTCTCTCGAGGGGTGCCTGTTGCACTGAGAGCCAGCCACACACAGACTTTACCTCTGGCCTCTGCAGAACAGTGCAGAGCTCTTCAGTAAAGCCCATGCTTGGGCTAAAAGACTGATCTGAACACGAGTCAAAGAGAAGAAATGTTTTCCTAAAACTCAGACCTGTTCATGAGCTGGACTAGCTCTGTACTGCAGACAGCATCACACGTAATTAGGGGCTCAGCAGGCAATGCCAGTAGGTGGAGTGCAAAGTTGTCACTCTGATCAGGTTACTCTGCTGACCTGGGATTTCTAGGCAAAATACACCTTAAATACAATATTCAGCTCCTGTAAAAGGTTTCACTGGGTCATGGTCCTTTGAGACTGCCAGTCTAAATGCCCCACATATCCCGGGGAGCAAGGTGCACTGTTGGGATTTATGGGAAAGCTGCAGTGAGTGGCAAGTGTAGGTCACAAGGAAGAAAACAGCCGACAGGATGGAGTGGAAACATGAAGGATTTGAGCAAGAATTTCACAATTCTATATCCTATTGACTTAAAATAAGAACTATTCATTCTTAAGTGTCAAAATATTTAATTTTTTTTACATTTTTGAATCAGCATTTTCAAAAATCTGTTTCATGGAGAATATATTTTCTATTCAGGATGTATATAATGCTCAAAGTAATAGGAAATTAATAGACATAGACATTAATTAAATAGACATTCTAACTTTTCTGCCTTTGCTGTACTTATTTCATTGTACTTTTTGTGACTGAGCCTCAGAACAGCTGTATTTCTATATAAATTTCAATCCAGCAATCTTTTGTAGAACTTTAGGTAAGAAGGTTATGGTAAATTTGAATTAGGATTAATAGGATGAAGAATCAAACTGGCCTCAGCTGTATGAACTCAAGTGCTTAATTTTAATGTTTATACAGAAATCATTGAAACCCTTGTCTGTGCCAAGGACCTAACTGAGGTGGAGATTCCAAGTACCTTTCTTTTGAAAAGAATCCTCAAATTCTAAGAAGTATTCGTCCACATGAAATAAATAGGGTATTTTTATGCCTTCATCTGATGGGCTTTTTCCCTTGTAATCTGTGTAATTTCATTTTATCTCTGTGACAATTACATATTCCTGTAGCGAGACTCACTGAATAAGGTAAAACTTATCAAATTTGGATAGACAGATAATGTTAGACTGTGAATGTCATGGAGAAACAGCTCCTGCAGTACAGTGGGCTCTCTAGACTTTAATCTGAATTTAGATGACTCACTAGACATCCTTGTGTCAGAGGAAAGAGCAGAAATGACAAAGCATTTTCTCTTTATTGCTTTATAATTCTTTCAGTAGTAAAGAACACAGAATTTTTCTTTTTGGAAATTAGAAATAATGGTGGTAGCTCAAGGAGATGACGCCAGGCCATCAATGTGGTGAAAGACCAGAATGCTAGGGGAAAAAAAAGACAAAACAACATCTATCCCATTCCTTTTGTAAATCCAGCTGCAAACCTCTTCTGATCATTGCAAGGACTTCACGTTACACAAGACCTGTTTCCCATCAGCCATAAATCAGCAGAGCCTCAGGGAAGTCAGATGAGGAAGATCTTTCCTAAAGGCTCTTTCCTGAAATGATGAGAGGTTATTCCTGTCACTCAGTCATGGGCTTCTGAAGCATTGACAAGGAACCATCAGGCCTCTGTCACTGTCCCCTCCAGCAGTAGCTGGGAATCTTGCCTCATTCAAGATGTGGCAAGATTTTTGTGATGGATAGCATGTTAAAAAAATATCAAGAGTCTTTAAGTACAAAAGAGTTTGCAATGAAACCTTGGTCTTATCGTATTAATATTCTATTAATATTTCTACAAGAGTAAAGGTTTGCTTTGCAATTCCCAGCCTGGAGTATTTTATCTGCCTCTTTTCTCTTAGTTTCACATGAAAATATTACAATCTTTACATCCTGTATCACAAGTGACATAAAATTACAGTTGGCTCAGTTTATCACGTGAAAATCCTTTTTTTGTCCTGTCTATTTGAGTCAAATGAAAATGTGTTGATGGTTAAAAATCTTCTATTTTCTGACTTTACCATGTATTTTGCTGAGCTGTAAGAGACTTGCATTCCTATTTGTTGCCTGCCTACAGTCAGTGGTGCCCAGTGACTTGCATTTCGGGGTGCATGAAGAGAAAATGTGGAAAATAGCATGAAGAGAATCCAGCTGTTCTTTGCATTTCAGCATCTGCTGGAAATGGATAGGAAGCACCTACATGGTGTTTACTGTTGTGCTTTGACTTCTTACATGATGCTGAGCAATTTATTATTCTCTCAGACCATTAATCAAACCTAGTTGAAAAATTTTGTATGGTAAGAAGGCAGGGTTGGGGGCAGAAATATAGAATTTGAAGGTGAATTTGGCAATATGCTCAGTTAAACCAAAGAGGACAGAATTATAAGAATACTGAAATATTTGATATTTTAATTAATTGTTTCATGTTGGAAAAGTAAATAGATTATTTCATTGCCTTCAGAAAGAAATATATTTATATGGCTTTAAAATAATTTCTAATTTTGCAATTAACCTCTGGGAAAAGCTGAACATTTGAATTGGTTCAAAATGTTCCTGTTTGTTGGTCTGCTTGTTTTATCAGAGATAAACATCCATTTGATTTCCATCCAGACAATTTTTTGTTGTTGCTTTCTTTCTTAAGTTTGGCAGCTGATTCATAAAACGTGCTGAGATTGAAGCCCTGGGAAATGTCACCTGTTGTGTAGGTGTGTGGTTTAACCCCAGCTGCCACGCAGCCGGGGGACAGAATCAGGAATCGGGACAGTGACAAAGCTCCGGGCTTGGGATACACCCAGCTGAAGGGGAAAACAAAAGCTGTGTGCAGGAGCAAAGCAAAACAAGGAATTCTTTCCCTGCTTCCCATGGGCAGGCAGGTGTTCAGCCATCCCCAGGAAGGCAGGGCTCCATCACATGGGTAGATTACTTCAGAAAACAAAAACCATCACTTCAGATGTCCCCTCCTTGCTCCTTCTTCCCCCTCTATATGCTGAGCATGATCCCATATGGTTTGGAATATCCTTGTGGTCAGCTGGGTTTGGCTGTCCCAGCTGTGTCCCCTCCTGACTCCATGTGCACTCCCAGCCCCTGGATGGTGAAGAGGGGTGAGAGGCAGAAAAGGCCTTGGCTCTGTGTAAGCCCTGCTCAGCAGTAATGAAAACATCTCTGAGATACCAACACCATTTACAGCAAAAATCCAAACCCTGCACCAGCTTCTGTGAAGAAAATTAATTCTATCCAAGCCAAAACCATCACAGTAAGAAAATGTTTTGCAGCAAAAATCAAGCAGTAAAAGTGGAACAAGACTTACACTGGAGCTCCCTAAATCAAGCTCAGAGGATTTTATAATAGCTGCCTTCCAATTCAGATGATCCAGGCAGAAGATCAGACACATGAGATTGGCCCCTTCCAATTTAACAGCAAAATTCTGCAAGAAAAAGCCCAGTGCTTCTGCCTGTATTATTTCAGGGTTGTCTATGGAGCCAAAATGGGAGTTCTACTCAGCTGCCAAAGAAATTCTGGGTAAATGGGGATATAAATCTCCTGCAACTCAGCATCTTCCATCAGTGTAGCTCCTGGATAGCCACCAGGCATCCTGTGGGAGTGCAGTTCAGAGTTCCCCATGCCATGGCTGAAAGCTTGACTCTAAGAAAATACCCAAGCCCCTATTTCAGTATTTTGAACCTATGGTCTTTCTGCTGTAGAGCACAGCTATAATTAATAGCTTGTTTATTTTATTCTTTAGAAATTAAATGTTTCTCTTTCAGGGCCTAGAGTACATGTAGATAATGTAGCTACAACATCACCTGATGTTAATATATAACAAGCTGCTAAAAGTTATTTCATTCCAGATCCAGATTACACCTAAATGACAAATGTCAAATGTCATGGTTTTGAAAAGGGAAATGTTTATGTTCAGCATTAAAAACAATTTGGCCAAATGAGGAAGAAGAGTGGCAACATGTGCCACGGCCTGCTCTCAGAAAGAAACTTATTTTTCCCTAAATGTTGTGTTTATTTCTTCTGGTGCTGCAGATGGGATGGCATAAACTGCAGAATAGCACATGTTTGAGGATTAGGCACACAGTTCTGTGCCTTCTCTGTCTTTTCTTCACACTATTGACCTCTCCTGGTTTCTTTTTACTCATTTGAACATCTGTGAAGCCTCCTGATGTTTCCATAAAATTTTACAACCATGAAGAGCTTGTGTAAATTTAATGCACCATTTGAATAACTAATATCAGCAGTAAGATATGAGTAACATGAGGCAATGAAAGCAAGTATGCCTATTCTGCAAAACTGTAAATTTTCTTTAAAAGACTGACAGACACTAAGCAAGAAGCTGATGTTGCTCAAAGTCCATGGGAATAGATCTTTAGATAGACAAGAACAAAAACCTGCTATGCATGCAGTTTCAGAACATACATTAAAGAAAGAATTTTACAACTATAAAGAAAGGTCAAATTCAGAAGATTTACTATTTAAGATTTACTATTTCCTGTTTCAGAAAATTTTTTTATATCTATTATAATTTGAGAGGAAAAAATCCAGCAAGGCACAGTAGCTTTCTACATTTACGTTCCTTGGATTAATAGCCATAATTATAATTCGCAGTCTGAATTATTAAAATGTGAAAAAAATCATGACAAATAGATGTGCAGTTTGGGGAACTGAGAAGAACAACAGTTTCCCAGAAGCCAGGGTACTCTGCATGTGGAAGGAGGGGACATGTGAGTGAGACTGCCTGAATTCCAGGTTTTGAACACCTATTGCAGAAAATCTGTACTTTTGGCTTCACTGCCTTACGCAGTATGAGTTTAATAATGTCTGGCACCAGCTGCTAATTTGAAATTAGACTAATGAATGTTCATTTTCTCCTCTTAAGCTGCTCTGCTTTGAGAGCTAACAAAGGCTGTCTCCTTATGAATTTGCATGTCACCTCCCACCTCCACCCTGCTGCCATGGCACCAGCCTCTGTCAACCCCTCCACCACAAAGTTTTGCTTCCTTTCAGGTTTTCTACAGCATCTACCTTCTGCCAAGCATTCAAAGAATCTGTTCCAGAGCCCTGAGCTGGAAGGGACCCAGGGACCATGTGGTCCCAGCTTCTGCTAAAAGCTGGTGTTCATCCAGGACCTCATCAGCCCAAGGTTGCAGTGTTCCTTCCCCTAGACATTTGCACATTAAAGCCTCTAGCTCTCTTTCACCTCCCTTTTAGGCCCTCACCAGCACCTCCAAGGGCTCACCACCCACCCCACAGTGGTCTGTGCCTGGGTGGAAGGCAGCCTGGGGCTAGTGAGCAATGTGTTCATTGAGCCAATGGGTCAGTGGGGCTGCCACCAGCTCGCTTCCCAGGAAAGGGAAGAAGAGATGTGGCCCTTCTCCCTTCTCTCCTGGGCATTCCTTTGCATGTGACACATGTGGCCCTTCATTGTCCCTGTAACTGCGCCTCTATCCAATGTAGTTGAGTGTGGGCTGTACGCTCGGAAGCTGCCAGGATTGTGCTGGCAAACAGAAGGTGTGGTGCTTCAGGGAACTCCCTGCAATACACTGAAGTGCCCCCTCAGAGGCACTAGGGTGATATTAGGGCAATATTAAGGTGCCAGCAAAAGCAAGCCTGGAGCATGTGCCTAAGGCTTCCCTCAAACCACCCCATTCCAAAAGGCAGACTCTGGAGCAGAGCAATCTCATGCCTCAGTGCTAATGAAATAAACATAATTGCTTTTAACAGTGATTGCTTTTAATGGAGCTGTGTGTGCATAAAGATGGAAATGTTCCCCTTATAAAGGTTTGTACAAACAGCAGCTGCTGACAAGCCTCCTTGTCTCCTGATATTTCTTCATTAACCTTCAGACTTCTGCTGGTGCACATACTGTCTTCACAAATACCATACAGAGCAACATCTCCAGGATAACTGCAAGAACCTTTATCAGTATGGTGTTTGCTTGCCAACACCCATCCTGTTAGTTATATATCACAATGGCCTGACAGGTAGAATAAAACTGCTGTTGACATCAGACTATTTTCCCCTTTTACTGAAGCTAATAAACTGTCCTGGTTAAAGATGCAGTAAGAGAAAAATTAGAGTCTAGGGATGTTCCTCACCTTAAAAGAGTGCCTTTTCACATGGCCTGTGTCATAAAGAATGAGGCTGGCAGAATGGGTTCTGGTCTGCTTCAAACTGCAAGATCTCATGATTAACTTACATACATACAATGACTAACTGCAGCTGTGGCCTCTCCCCAGGCCACAGAGCCCTGCAAATTTTCAGGACACTTACTGGGATCCTACACATAAAAGTCTCAGAGTTATAAGCTCTTGAGCTAATGCCTTAGTTTGCCACAGGGGTTGTGACCAACACCTACAAACAGCTTCTCCCCTGAGAGGAGAACATTCATGGGACTGGCCAATTCTCCTTTTTGTGGGAACCTAGTGTCCTGTGGTTTTGAGTGGGGAATTTCTGGCTCACACACTGGACTAATGTCAGAACCACCCTGCACCAACAACGTGGAGGGGACACGCTCCTCCACGGACCAAGAGCTGACCTGACAGTATGGGCAGCTCTAGGCCAGCTTCAGCATTCCTGAAAAGTTCAGTGTAGCCTTTCACACTGAACTTTTGGATCCCAACTCAGCAGAGCACTGAGCTCATGCTGCAGCTCCTGTGCCTGTGCCCTAGTGACTTGAGTAGGATTTGAGTTTTAATTTCTGGCTTTGCTGAACTCAGTTTCATCTATCATCTGACAGAGAGTGGCTTCAGAAGCACGGTGTGTCTGGCACCACCTAAGTTTGGAAAATATACTGGCTTATGTTATTTCAAAAGCAGTAATTTTTTTTCTTAAAATAAGAGGCTATTCAAAGACACAAGAAGGCAAATAAAAACTAAAGCCACCAAAACATGGAAACATGTAAAGCATGCAAAGAGTGATTTTTCAGTTCAGACACACTTTTCATGAACTGTTCATGGACTGTTCCACTGTAACTATGTGATTGATCTGAATAGTTCACAGAGCAATTAAACCAAATATAGAAGATGGTAATTTCTCTACAGATGCAAATTTTAGGATATATGAACTGTTACAGCATTTTTAACTCTGAAGGACAGCAGTTATGTTAAAATCAGTTTGGTAAGTTATATGCTTATATTTTGGTTGTGTGATAAGCTTTTGATTATGTGGGGGGCTACAGAGGTAGCTTCTGTGAGAAGGTGCCAGAAGCTTCCTCAATGTCTGACAGAGCCAATGCCAGCTGGCTCCAGGACAAACCCACCAGCAGCCAAGACCAAGCCCATTGGTCCCTGTGCCTCTGCCCATCTGGGATCATATATTTAAGAAGGGGGGAAAACCCTTCTGTAAAGCACACCTGGAGAGAGGCGTGCAGCTGGAGAGGAGCAGCTGTGCAGACACCAAAGTCAGTGCAGGAGGGGCAGGAGGTGCTCCAGGCACCAGAGCTGAGATTCCCCTGTAGCCCCTGGTGCAGACCATGGGCAAGCAGCTGTGCCCCTGCAGCCCATGGAGGTCCACGGTGGAGCAGACATCCACCCACAGCCCATGGAGCAGCCCCATGCCAGAGCAGGTGGATGCCCAAAGGAGGCTGTGACCCTGTGGGAAGCCCGTGCTGGAACAGGATTTTGGCTGTGTGGCTGTGTGCAGGGACAGAGAGGGATCCATGCTGGAACAGTTTCTGAAGGACTGCAGCCCATGGGAAGGATGCAGGTTGGAGAAGTCCATGGAAGACTCACTGTCATGGGAATGACCTCTCAGTCCCAATCCCAATCCATGAAGCAGGAAAAGAGCAGAAAGGAGAGGCAGAGAATGTGTGATGAACTGACTGCAAACCCTCACTCCACTCTTCTCTGCACAACTCAGGGGAGGAGGTAGGGAAGTCAGAAGTGAAGTTGAGCATGGAGAGGTGGGGGAAAGGTGATTTTAAGAATTGGGTTTATTTATCACTATTCTATTCTGATTTCAATTAGTAATGAATTCAATTAATTTCCCCCACATTGAGTCTGTTTCGCTTGTGATGGTAATGGGTGAGTGAGCTCTGCCTGTCCTTATCTCAACCCATGAGCTTTGTGTTCCAATTTCTCTCCCTGTCCATCTGAGTAGGGGAGTAATAGAGTGGTTTTGTTGGGCACCTGATGTCAGCTAGGGTCAATCCATCAAAGTGATTTTATTTTTCTAAATACTTCTGAGGTGAAGGCTAGAAGACAGACTGATGCCAAAAAGCTGCTACCACTACTGTGCTTCACAAGCACAGAATCACAGAATCATTTAAGTTGGAAAAGTCATTTAAGATCATCAAGTCCAACTGTGAACAGAAGAGAGCTCTCATAGCACTTCATAAACACCAACATTTAATCCAGGGAAGAGACTTAATGATGTAACAAAGGAATCATTTCAGTTGTTAAGCACAGGGGGTTTTATTACAAATATTCTCATTAGGAGTTAATTAAATAAAAAAACTTTTAAAGGACAACGACTACCATATTTCCTCTGAGACCACAGTGCTGAAATGGCAATAGATAGCAGAGAAGATAATGACTCACAAAGCTCTGCCATGGGGTTCTGTGCCCTTTCTGTCACAGTAACAATCACCACTGTGACCACCCCAAGATGTAAGCCCCAGGTCCTTCTCCTGACTCAGGTTTATGCTTCTCTGTTCATGCTTCATTCTGGTTCCTGAAGTTTTCTCTTTTCATAGGAAAGTTCCATTACGCAGTTAGACCACGCTTTAGATTAGCATAATGAGTGATGACTGAAGTGGCTTGCATCAGGTTTTGAGCCTTTGACTTTCCTATCCTGAGTTGGTGGAAAGGCACCCTTTGTTGTTTCCCCACAATGACAGAGGCAGTCAAATGGGGATGGAAGTAAACAACTCACAAGAAAAATGCATTTCATGGGTATTACACACAAAGGATGCTGCCAGAAAGGTTGAGTCCTCACCTAGCTGGTAGGTAATGCATGGCTTTGGTCAAGAGAGGAGATCACAGAAAATGGGAGGCTTGAGCAACACAAAGCCTCTGTAGCTGACACACCTGCTTTGGCTGACCAAGGCAACAGGCATCCTTGCTGCCATGAGTCAGGAGAAGAGTCAGGCCAAACAGCACCTTCAGTACTTTTGTAGTTAATGTTCTTCTGGGTTGTCTTTTCTCCTGTCTCTGGAGCTCTCTGCCTGGCTCTCCTATTTTGAGAAGGAGATTGCACAGAATACCTCACCTTTGCTCTCCTGTGTCCATATGTGGTGCTTTCTCACTGTGTATTTGCCCTGGTCCACTCATCCACCCTCCCTGGACATGGACTGCCAACACTGCCACTGTGCTCCCATAGCTTTTCTGTCCCCTGTGCTCCTTTATAGAGGAAAGGCTTGTATTCCTATATGATAATTAACATTAATCTGAATCTAGGGTTGACTGAATTTTTTTTGAATTGAAAGTTTTCCACAGGAATATATTGACTTTTATAAGAAAATAATGAAAAGAATCAATGCTTTGAAGAAAATCAGTGTGCTTCATTTGGACTTAATAGGTTATGAATGAAGTTGAAGCTATTCCAAACAAAGATCTTTATGAGATTAAATAATTGAAAAAGAGCTGCTTGAAAATTTAAAATAATACTTTATTGAATTCTTACTTCATGGGCAACAAAAAAAATATTGAGTCATCCTTTCAGTTCAGGTCAAAAGGAAAAGTCAAAGCAGAAATCTACCACAGAGGATAAATTCTCTATATTGACCAATTCTATTGCAGTATCTTTAGCTGAACAACATGTACAGTCTAACCATAAAGAAATACAAATATTTTCATATTTGTACACATTCCCATGTAATTTTACTCAAGAATTTAAGAAAGCATTAAAATAGTCACTAGGTAATGTAGGTGGAAAAGAAAATTTGTTAATTAAATGTAGATTTGCGTTGTGGTACCTCTGTAAACCTGCACAAAACACATCCTTCTGTGAGGAGTTTGCAGTCCATCTCTGTGCATTACTAAAATTAAGACTGACAATAATTTAAATATATTACCTTTTTGCTGATGATAATCTGAGCAGAAACACCCAGCTAATGTGTTTATCTGCCAGCAATAAATGGAATGACAAGCCAGGGATGAGCAATAGCTGGTGCTGCAGACTGCAGGGACAGGTGCGTGGGCTTTGGTGTGACAAACCATCAGCTGCTCTTGACCCAGGCTAAGGCATCACTGAACTGCTCTCTCCCAGCTGCCCGTCACATCTTCTTCTCTAAACCCTCATCTCTGCTGGTTTACCAGCTCAGCCAAGAGCTCTGGCTTACCAAGGGAAGCAAGTATTTCTTGTAGCATCAGGTTTTAATGTGGACCACTGTGCAGAGGCAGGTTACTGACTGTGAGCCAAAGGGGCAAGTTAGCAGCAGCTGTCCCCACCAGCAGGATTCCTTACTATGTGTGCCTCTTCCCTCAGGGCCTGCAGCTGGGTGCATGTAACTCTTCATGCAATTTTTGGTGGAAGCACTAAAATATTGCTGGAATGAATCCAAAACAGGCATGCCAGTAATTTTAGGGTAGTCTGTCTTGCAATTTCAAGTTAAATCTTTCAATAAAATCATCATCACAGCTTTCACTCTAAGGGACAATTTTAAATTTTACAGTGTGCAAACTAACATGCGTAAAGATTTGAAATAAATAAAATAAATAAGTGTCACTGAACACTTCAGCCAGTGAAAAACTTCATTGAGGCAAATTTATTTACAATAACATTCATTATTTACAATAAGTCATTCTTCCCTGTCCTACTCCAAGGATATTACCTGATGCATATTTCATTAAAAACTCAAATCCAAGCCATGTAGATTCAGGATGGCACCATGTTCCCTGAAGTCCGAGTTCACTTTGTGGTCCAATTCTCCTCTAGAGAAAAGCCCTCCTAGCTAAGATTTTTTTTAATTTAATTTTTTAAAATATGGAAGCTTATAATAAAATCTATAATGTCTCCAGAATATCCAGATTATAAGGTGCTGAATCTACACCTTCTATTAGGAATCCATTTTCTTTTGTGACCATCAAATTGACCCAACAAGAAAAACTCCCTCTTTCTTCATTAGTATTGAGAACTTACAATATTGGATTCTTCTCTAAAATACAATAAACATAAGCAATGGTGTAAAATGTGCCTTACTCTACAGTCAAATGTTTGCAAGAAGTCACACACAAAGACTGACTGCAGATGAAATTAACTCAGCGTTTCCCTGCAACAGCTTTTTGAACAAGCATTAAAATAATTTTGAGGTTGTTGTTCACTCCTAGCATTAAATCACATCCATCTCAGGAATGGAAGCAGAGAGGTGACCTGCTCCAGCCCTGAGCCAGCCCCCTTGGCTGCCCAGCCGCAAAGGGAAGGCCTGGGAGGGATCTCTGAGCACCAGGCAAACAACAGCCATGGGCAAGGGGAGGCAAGAAATGTTGTAAAAACACACCTGAGACAAGGGGTTGTATGGCATCCAACACAGTGGCCAACACTCTTGTTTAGACATCGCCTTGTTTTAGAAAAAGTTGTTGTGACTCTGCCCCAGGAATTTTTTGCCTTTGATTTTTGATTTTGTTCAGACTCTCACAGAAGAAAGCGCAGACAAAAGAACAATTTTTTTTTCCTGCAGTCTTTCACTTTTTCTATCCTCTGGCAAATCTGGAAAAATGAAAAATGATTCAAAAGTAGTGTGAAAATTTAAAATTTTTATTTGAAAATGAAGTGGAAATTGGGACTTCTAATAGGGAAATGGAGTTAGTACCTTTTTCAAAAGAGTCTCCTGAATAAGTAACCACTTTATTATTGAAATTTAGCAAATTCTCACTGCTTTTCTCAATCTGATTTTGATTCCTTCAGTTCACAGGTTATTTTGTGGGATGCATGAATATCAAATCTATTCACTGGATTCTGCTGTTTAGTTAAATCACTTCAATGTCTGATAAAACCCGTTCCATAGTCTAAAAGCTTAGTGGATCAAACTGCATCATAGCTTTTATTTTATATAGTTACCCAAAAGTTGCCAAGGATGAAACCCTGTGTATACTGAAGGAAGGAGTGTTTACAATCCAGCTGTTCAGATTTTTGCAGAATTCAGGTGTGTCCCAGCAGCTGCTTGCAAGCCCGTAAGTTCTGCATGTGTGATGTGAGGATAAAGATGAGGTTACATTATCTCTGGGCCAAGTTTCTTACATGGCAATTTCTGAATCCCAGCTGCCATCATTTAGCTGATACATAGCCCAGAGCAGTGCTCAACCACGGGGGTTTAGCATCTCCTTTACAAGAACAATAATTCTTGCAGCAAGCCTGTGCAATGACTTGGCAGAAATGAAAGTAAGGAGAAATCAGCACAGTTTTTACTTTAGCTTTACAATTACAGCTAGATGGCAAACTATTTATCCATGGTTAAAGAGGCAAAAATCCCATTAAAATCAATTTGTGTTCTGTCTACATTATTTGGGCTGATACTTTTTCTTATTTCTATAGCAGCCTGTCCAGTGATGTGCACAGAAAAAGAAAAGTTCCGTAGTGATGGTAGTTTATAGCTTAAATGACACACTTGTAGTCCCGAAGGAAAACAAGCAGCAAAGAATCTGTCTCTGTCTCATCAGACAAGGTATGCAGTGCCAGAAGCACACGATAGTACTTGCTCCTACAGGAGTTATAACTAGGTGACATTTACAAGCATTCAGCCGATGAATTATGGGGTCTTGAAACAGGAGTTGTCTAATGGGAGCACTGTAATGCTGGGGCATCCTATAGTGATGATAATAACAAGAAGATTTATTATTCAAAGCCCAGAGGGAGAATACCTTGTAGATCAGAGAAGAAAATATTATATTGTATTCCTAGTGCTTATGAGATACCATGACACAAAATACAATATCTACTTGATAGGTGTCAGGTAGTAGAGGTTTAGTCATTAATGGCAGCTGCGTCATGGCAACAAGGTTTTATGAACTAGTTTATCTCTTTAAAGATATACCTGAAAGTCACCACACTGACATTAAACAAGTGAAGAAATCAAAGCAGAAGACACTGTGACATTTGGAAATGGATTCCAAAACAGATGCTAAGTCTGAAAGTCACAAGGATTGTAAATGCACTCAACAAACAAAGTCTGAGAAAAACAGTATGAGGGTTTGCCTCTGCTTCCAGATATAAATGTCAGTTATTGCTTCAGACCTTGTTATGTAAGCTGTCCACACAACAGCATGACTTCCTTTAAAAAGACAACAGCCCCAAAACTTTAGGAACATGTGATCCTGTTAAACCAGTCCTTAGTTCACCTTGTGATTCAAAACCTTGGCAAACCAATGTCATCATAAAATACTTTTGAAGGGCATAAATAAGTAATTTACCGTTGCATCTGATTTATTTTATTTTTCCTATGAGGACCTAATATAGCCTCATCTAATTATGAAGAAAGGGGGATCATGGTACCATCAGGGGCAAGCCATATTCAACATTGATTATTGCTCATGTGAGAAACAGACTCCTCAAGATGTAGCTGCAGAGTGAGTTTTGATTTCATCACAGGGGGTTATCTTAAAGGGACCTGAATTTCCTTTTGTGTCTACTATTATAAACTATAGCTATTTTACATTTACTTATCCATATGAATAAAACCAATGGGGGAGGATAAGAAACCCTTAAAAATGTATTGCTGACATTTTATCTTCTTCAAAATGTGCAACCTTATAACATCAGCATCTATTTGCAGTAGCTGACTTCATCTTCCCTTTGTGGAATAGGGTGGATCTTTGCCATGCATTTTTTTGGGTTTTGGAACAAAGTGACAATGATTTCTTAGCCTATCATACAGCAAGTGGCCTTCCTCAGCCTTTTGCAGTTGTTAGCTGTTATGAGGTCTAAGGTTCATAAACCTGACAAGATTTAGTCTCCAGCTTCTAGACAAGAAACTGAAGTTCTGCCTAATTAATCCTTCTGCAGACCTCTTTCTTTGGTATTGCAAAAGATCTTTAAGTGGGACACTGCAAGCCTCCAGCAGGTGTGTTCATGAAGCAGGAGAGATAGCTACAGCCCCAGTAACTTCTATGCACAGCTGTGATGGGAGGCAGTTATGGGCTGAGAGCCCAATCAGTGAAGCAAGTTTTTATTTTCGTCTGTGCAGCTGACCTGGATGTTCAGTTCTGGGTATGTTGCAAGGGTGTGAAAGGGGTAGAATTTCCGAATCCCGATCTGTTTTATTATGGATGGTGAAAGTTCTTCCTTAATTTGCAGTCTTGTTTTTGAAATTCACTATTTTTGCAGAACTGAATCAAGACAATGACATGCATATCAAGATCTTTCCCCAGATGACTGAGAACTTGGGGAATTCCCTTTGCCATTCCAACCATGATGCTGAGAGATTCACTAGCATTGCTCACTGGAGTTCCCCAGCATCATTCCCTAGAACTTGATCTCTATATATAGGGCCCAGGCAGAGGGAAGGCTTTGTCCTTGGAAAAAGGGAGTGTGCAGGATGCCAGATTTAACCTGTCATTGCAGGCACAGGCAATTAATATGAAGGAATAACCTATCTTCTCTGTGCAGAGAGTCTCAGCTGAATCAGCCTGCTTAGAAAAAAAAATGGAATTGAGGACATTACTGTAAAAGGCAAATTGTACAAATAACATAAAAATAAACTGCTGCTGTGCATCATTTTGCTCATATAGTTCCAAATATGAGAATTCATTGTAATATTGCTCTCTTGGTTAAATCCTACTAGAATTCTTCCTTTTAGGATCACATTGACAGCCCTCTGTCTTTCATTGTCATGCCAAAAATGCCTCTGATTTATCTCCTTGTGATATATCTGTCAGTTTTTTCATGAAGAGTGTATTAGCTATTCTTTGAAACAGTCACAGTGGTTTGCATCTGGCTCCCAAAACTTAGACTTTCTAGCATACATGGGATTTTGTTCCATGTAAGAGCAGGAAAATAATTTCTTATAGGCAAGAAAACAATTTTTTTATATAATATATAGAAATTACCTATAATTATGTATAATAGAGAAATATAATGTTTAAAGGTATTCTATGTGAATATATACTATTCTATATATTATAGACAGAAATATAAGCAAATATGGGTATTTCTTCTTGTCAAATGGGCAAATACTAGGGACAAAGAAACAGAAGACTTTCAAGCTCACTAAGTAAAAACATGTCTTTCAACCTGAGCTCAAATCCTAACACATGTTCCAGTATGTCCTTTACCATCCTAATAATTCACATTAATACGTACAAATAAACTTCCCTAGTTTGGATGTGAACAGCATTGCTGATAACAGCTCTGAACCATAAGTACAATTGGGAGAGTCAATAAAGCCTCACTGACTTACTTTCATTGTTCTCGTTGCTGGATGTATCCCTTGTACGACTAAAATCATATTTGATTAGGAATTAATTCTCAGAAACTGTTAGTACGTCTTTGTGAACCATACTTCTGCAAAAAAACCCCACAGCTTTTGCAAGAAGTGCATTAATTTGCAGTGGTGGAAAATGAGGTCAGTACAGCCACACTTGTGCAAGCTGCCCCGGGCCATCTGTAGCTCCATGTCTTTGTGGGCAGGTTCAGGCTACTGCTGACCTCAAACGACTTCAAATGAGTGTCTGCAAAAAAAGTCAGTGTTCCACAACAAGTCCTCTAAGTAGCAGATAGTCCTGCTTTGGCTGCAGGACAAGCTGTCCTGTGCCTCTGGAATACATGATATATTGGTTTGTATATATAGGTGTCAGAGCCCTCTCTTGAAAGGAGATAGCTCCTATACACGGCCTCATAGAGCTGGTAGAGCTGTTCCTTCCTCTTCTTGTTCAGCTTTTGCTCCTCAGCAAGCAGTTCTGTGCATTAATTGACTTTTCATTTTAGAGAAGCATACACACACCTTATAATTTGCCATTTTTTAATCAGAATTGTACTAATTATGGCAGAATGACCAGGAATAATAAATTCAACTTCTTTTCCCACTCACACAGTCTCTTATGGTCCTATTAAGCAGCTGCTAACAGCCAACAGGGAAGCAACTCCAACTAAGTAGTTCACTAGAAACAAGAATATTCTATGTATCCTACTGAAAATCATCATCATGCTTTTAAAGTAAAAACTGTGACACTGGTTTGAAGTTGAATTCCTATCACTGTCTTGAGATTAACACTGAAGTCTCCTGTAATCCAAAAAAACTGAAATATCTTCATGCACACATCATGATGTGGCTTGCTTTCCTTGCCACTGTACTCTATTGGATTAGCACACGTGCACAGCCCACCCAGATGTTCCTGTATGACTAAGGAACACACTGCTTCCTGATCAGTCCGAAGGGCTGGGAGCTACCATGCCTCTCTGACAGTAAGCTGTGGTGAAAACTAAAGCCAGACATTTTGAGGCACAAATGGTTGAAAGTTTGCTGGCTGATGAAAGAGCTCTAAGTGCACTCCTGTTAGTCCTGACTCTTCTTCTCACCTATCATGGTACTGCCAAAGCCAGAAATAAGCCTTGGTGTCGTGCAGCAGGCAGTAGCATGTATATGATATTTTCACCCTTGCTTCCCCTTGCAGCCCTGCATGACAAGTTCAAACATTTCAGTGGTTCCATGACTTGACCTTCAGCTCCTCTTCCCCTCAGATAAAACACTGAAATGACATTTGTCACTTTGTTCAGTTTTGTAAGGGAAAAATGAAAAGAAATGAAAAGCACTAGTGAGTGACTGAATCTTTCTAAGCCTTCTGAATTAATCACCCACGACAATGCTAGCTAGCTTTTTGCTTTTACTTCTAAAACAAATGATGTAGCTTGGAATCACTAAAACTAGAGGTCACAGTGTGGCAAAGTTCACTAGAAAGAATATTCCCAAACATATGGAAAAAATAAAAATACTAACAGATAAAAATTGCTGAAGTGTAGCTACACAAAGAACTTACCAGTGCCAAAGAAAATTATGTCCAGTGAAGGCGTTATGTCACTGGTTTTTATTTGTTTAATGGGGCACTCTAGTTCTGCTAAAACCCAGTTTTGGGCTATTAAGTTCAGGAGATGCAATGATCCTCCTGAGCACTGCAGCTTCCAAGTCAAACCTGCCATGAGCTCAGAGAGGTCTCCTGATGCTGCTGTGTAAAACTCAGCCACTCACACAGCTCCTCTCAAATGTGGTGTCAGAGTCCCCATCTCTTCCCTCTTTCCAGAACTTCAAATCAGACACAGCTCCATCAGGTTCCCTATGCCTATGCTGTACTTAGACAACTTTAGGAACAATTCAGTCCTAAAGTCCTGTCTAGCCTAGCTGTCATCCATAATGGAAGATGCAACTCCATATCATGGACAGTTTTCCCTTCAGACTGGAGTCTGATTCATCCTCTCATAGAGGAGGGATCATACAGGATGAAGCCCCTGTGNGGTAGAGCTGTTCCTTCCTCTTCTTGTTCAGCTTTTGCTCCTCAGCAAGCAGTTCTGTGCATTAATTGACTTTTCATTTTAGAGAAGCATACACACACCTTATAATTTGCCATTTTTTAATCAGAATTGTACTAATTATGGCAGAATGACCAGGAATAATAAATTCAACTTCTTTTCCCACTCACACAGTCTCTTATGGTCCTATTAAGCAGCTGCTAACAGCCAACAGGGAAGCAACTCCAACTAAGTAGTTCACTAGAAACAAGAATATTCTATGTATCCTACTGAAAATCATCATCATGCTTTTAAAGTAAAAACTGTGACACTGGTTTGAAGTTGAATTCCTATCACTGTCTTGAGATTAACACTGAAGTCTCCTGTAATCCAAAAAAACTGAAATATCTTCATGCACACATCATGATGTGGCTTGCTTTCCTTGCCACTGTACTCTATTGGATTAGCACACGTGCACAGCCCACCCAGATGTTCCTGTATGACTAAGGAACACACTGCTTCCTGATCAGTCCGAAGGGCTGGGAGCTACCATGCCTCTCTGACAGTAAGCTGTGGTGAAAACTAAAGCCAGACATTTTGAGGCACAAATGGTTGAAAGTTTGCTGGCTGATGAAAGAGCTCTAAGTGCACTCCTGTTAGTCCTGACTCTTCTTCTCACCTATCATGGTACTGCCAAAGCCAGAAATAAGCCTTGGTGTCGTGCAGCAGGCAGTAGCATGTATATGATATTTTCACCCTTGCTTCCCCTTGCAGCCCTGCATGACAAGTTCAAACATTTCAGTGGTTCCATGACTTGACCTTCAGCTCCTCTTCCCCTCAGATAAAACACTGAAATGACATTTGTCACTTTGTTCAGTTTTGTAAGGGAAAAATGAAAAGAAATGAAAAGCACTAGTGAGTGACTGAATCTTTCTAAGCCTTCTGAATTAATCACCCACGACAATGCTAGCTAGCTTTTTGCTTTTACTTCTAAAACAAATGATGTAGCTTGGAATCACTAAAACTAGAGGTCACAGTGTGGCAAAGTTCACTAGAAAGAATATTCCCAAACATATGGAAAAAATAAAAATACTAACAGATAAAAATTGCTGAAGTGTAGCTACACAAAGAACTTACCAGTGCCAAAGAAAATTATGTCCAGTGAAGGCGTTATGTCACTGGTTTTTATTTGTTTAATGGGGCACTCTAGTTCTGCTAAAACCCAGTTTTGGGCTATTAAGTTCAGGAGATGCAATGATCCTCCTGAGCACTGCAGCTTCCAAGTCAAACCTGCCATGAGCTCAGAGAGGTCTCCTGATGCTGCTGTGTAAAACTCAGCCACTCACACAGCTCCTCTCAAATGTGGTGTCAGAGGCCCCATCTCTTCCCTCTTTCCAGAACTTCAAATCAGACACAGCTCCATCAGGTTCCCTATGCCTATGCTGTACTTAGACAACTTTAGGAACAATTCAGTCCTAAAGTCCTGTCTAGCCTAGCTGTCATCCATAATGGAAGATGCAACTCCATATCATGGACAGTTTTCCCTTCAGACTGGAGTCTGATTCATCCTCTCATAGAGGAGGGATCATACAGGATGAAGCCCCTGTGGACACACAGGAGAGACCCACGTGGCTGAAAACAGCTCTTCCACATGAAAGCAACCCCTGAGTTGAAGAGGCAACATCATATCCCAGAAAATGGTATCCTGCACATGTGTATGGCACTGGATCATTTTGAGTTCCTTTTGTTTAGAAGACCACCCTGTGATGCTTAGTATCACACTCTTCCTCCTGGGTCTACAATCAACCAAGGCAGTCCAATTTGGCAGGATTAAAATTTCATTGACTTTTTTAGGTTGTGGAATCTCCTTCTCTGGCAAATGCTCAAAACGTGCTTGGATGCAATCCGGTGTAAACTACTCTGGGTGAATCTGCTTTGGCAGGGGGCTGGACCAGATGGCCTCCAGAGGATCCTTCCAACCCCAACCATTCTGTGATTATGAAGGTATTTATATCCCAGAACCTGAGCCAGAGGACCAAGAATTCCCACAAAACAACTGGAGCAACCACCCACTGCAGCTTTAATGGTTGTAAAGATAGGTGGGCAATTATGCTGACACTGAAACATCTGACCCCAAAGGACAGATCTTCCTACCAAAAAACCCTTCTTATGCTAAAGACAGAGCAGGATGAAACAACAGAAAATCACAAAATTCATTAGCTTATCAGGCAGCTTCTTTTATAATCAATGTTCCAGATGTTTTAAAATATCAACTCAAAAAGCTTTAAAAAAGGTATTACTATGATTATTATGCTACTTCAAGTCTCTAGGCTACTTAATAGCTTTTTTTTAAATGACAAAATACCTTGTTAAAGAGGAGAGGCTTTGCTTGAAAAGGTATAACCATAAAGGCATTAAAGTAAGTATCAGACCTTTTAATGGGCTTAGGTTGAAAACACAAGCTTAAGAGCTGCAAAAAACTTCTTTTGAGGTCTCTGTTGTTTGGAAACATCCTGCTGTCAAAGCTGTGCAGTGCAAATTGCATGTGTGGCTTTGTGGGCAGATCTCAGCTGTTTATTTTTACACACTGCTAAATATGAACGCTCGCGCATTTGTAAACCTACTTGCAAATGCATTTCAGAAACACTTGAAATTTGTTTTCCCGCTCTGTATCTCCATGTTGAAAGAATTTCCAGACATTAA
Organism: Spizella passerina; assembly: GCA_013401375.1. NCBI lineage: Eukaryota > Metazoa > Chordata > Aves > Passeriformes > Passerellidae > Spizella > Spizella passerina. Next base: position 35,631 of record WBNQ01012914.1, read on the forward strand.
TACCCATCAGGGAAAAGCAACTGTGATAGTTCAAATTTGAAATTAGAAAGGGCTTAAATAATTCACATTTTGTAGAAAGTGACGGCAAACAAACTGCACTACCCACAACCTTAGGAATAAATGTGGTTTATTTCGCATACAGCCACTCGCTTACAGGAGATTGTTTGCACATCTCAGCAAGTGCGCTAGCATTTGATGCAGACTTTACTTCAGATGAAGGGAGAGCACAAATCACAGTGTCAAGAATTTACACTTCACTCTCCTGTTGGCTTCAGTGACGGTGTCATGTACAGAACAATAGTGGACCAGACACGGATATTCATTTTCCATTTATGAGTAACCAGAATGAAGTTTCAGTCGTTTTGGATTTAAGCCAGTAGAAAATAACCCCTCCAGTGGTTCACCCAGTGAACCCTCAAAGACCTCTGGTTTGTAGGTCAGTGGTACTAGCCAAACTGTATGATTAAAATGTGCCCATTTACCTTATAAAAGCAGTTCATGAGAATGATGATGACCGTCAGGTGGGGCACTATGGGCTATGGGACCATGAGCAAGTATATGCACCAAAGCATTAGAGAAGAAACAGGTTGTTCCCTGAACGACTGAATGAGCAGACAAGTCCCAGCTGAAGTATGAGAAATGAAGTCCAAGCCACAGAAATTCATCCTCCTCACTCAAAAGAAGCAATTCAAATAAAAAGCCCCGCTTCTGTCATAGAAGCTCACTCCAGCAAAGAGCCAGCTGGACACAAAAGCCCTGCCACAGCCCATGTAATGAACACCTCAGCCAGGCAGCGAACACACTCCATTGAGGTGAGAGTGAGCAGCTCAGTAACCTCACCTGTCCCACAGCAGGCACTGCCAGTAAGAGGCAGTTGGGAAAACCAGTGACTGTCTGCGTGGATTCTGCCCAGCAATTTATATAATTGTCTGATGAGCAGATGAAACGATTCTGCTTGGCTTCTCTGAGTCATGATGCCAATCCCTACCATCTTCTGTAGCTCACTTGGCTAGATTAATATATACAGATCCTATAATCAAACCTATGAGGGGAAAAAAGGGCCTGTCCTCAGGATCAAGGAAGATCAAGGCTGTCATACAAGGGTGGGGCAACCCTGAGAGTACTTATTATAGGAAGTGTTAGGAATGAGGCCTCAATATTAAGGTCATCTTACATTTTGTCTTACATAGCTAATGTGGAAATGATTTCTTATTGAAATGAGCCTTTCCTTCATGCTCTCTAAGACTCTTCTATGATGATAAATGTCAAACTTGAAACAGTCACATTTTTACTTACTCCTCACACCTGGGTTAGGTGCTGAGAGATTGAGAGCACCTGGCTATTTGGCCAGCTCTTCAACGCGTATAACCTCTCTTCAACAAAAATCTAAACAAATAGCATGGAAATAAGGTCTTCAAAGGCTGGGTGCAGACGAACAAGGTTTTCCTGGAAGTTATAGAAAAAATATTTTTTCTTGTCAATTAACTCATCTCCTTGCACTGTATCTTCCTGGGCCACACATATTCAGCTGTACACTTAATATTCTCCCTCTGAAAAAAGGGTACGGTCCAAGTAAAACTGCTTTTTTTTCCTCAGGACTCTTAAGACACACTGCAGCCCCTTAAAACAAGGCATGCATAAGAGGAGTAAGAACCCTCACAGGGGTAACACCCTGTATAATTCGTACACAACTACAGCCTCTTAAAGGACCGGCTTCCATAGGCTGAAGGGCAGCATCTGCCAAGGAAGGCTCAGTAATCAGCACCTGTGGGTGCATGGCCAAGTTTCTGGGAATAAAGATCTGGACCAGAAGTCTAACACACTCCAAGAAAGGTGTTAAAGAAGCATTGTCGGTAACACCGAAAGGCATACTGCAGTGTTACTGATGGCTACCAGGAAAGTTTTTGCTGAGGTGACAGCTTTAGCAAGGCCCAGTGGTGGCAGAGGCCCCGAAAAGGTGACTTAGGTTAACGGGATGGATTGTGGTGGTGGTGGTGGATCTACGCTGGAACCAAGGCTAGTGATCCGGCCCCAGGAGAGCGGAGCGAGGCCGTCTGGACTCAAGGCAGCAGCCGTGCTCCCCGTGCCCTCAGCCTGCGCCACCGCCTGCACAGGAGGGCTCGGGAGAGCTGCCGGGGCAGTGACCCCAGGGGCAGGGTAGGGGCTCCTGGCGGAGCCGGGCCGGGCCGGGCCGGGCCGGGCCCGCAGTCCCCGGGCGGCGGCGCGCTCCCGACCCCTCACGCCGCTCCCGACCCCTCACGCCTCTCCCGGCGGCGGCCGCCTCCGCGCACGCGCGCGGAGGGAAGAGGGGAGAGCGCGCGGCATCCGGGCACCCCGCCCCCTCCGCCGAGGGCGAACGGGGCCCCGCCCCCCGGCGG
>WBNQ01012916.1:0-40423 GCA_013401375.1 Spizella passerina
TTTGGTGCATGCCCCTGCACTTGTTGGCGTATAGGCGTTTTCATGGCTTTGGACTTTGGCAAATTCAATTTATTTTTTTTTTCAGTGTCCGTTCCATTTCCCTGATATCTTCCCTTGTAAGTGAATTAATTGGTTTTTTAAACTGATTTTTTTTAATGTCTGCACTTAAGTTTTATATAAATTTCACTTTGATTTCCTCATGTGTGTTTGGATGCTGCCTGTGCCCCCTTCTGCTACAGGGTTCAGCAGAAATCCTCTTGTAGCAAAGGCTGAGATGTCAGACACTGAGTTGTGACTGATTGTGGTGCAAGGGACATGGCAGAGAGAGAGCCATCACTGAAGTGCAGGGTAGTGTATAAATACCTCAAGGCACCCAGGAGCTACAATAGCTGCCATATTGCAAAGAGTGCAGTAAAACTCAGGTTTATGTGGAAACACTCAGCTGCTGCTGCATCTGTTCTTATCTGCCAGGTCTGCAGCAGCTGCTACTCCTTCCTATAATCCCATTTCTTTAATGGCAGTGGCTCCTTGGCTGCAATGACTACTTTTAATGGCAACTTTAAAACAGTAGCACCCAAAAAGCAGAAGTATCTGTTGAAACATGCAGGAAGTAATTATACATTAACATTTATAGACAAAGATTACAGCTCAGCTGATAAATGTCTTTGGTCCTTTTGACTGTCAATACACAATTCAGAAGGAAAAGGATCTTTGCGTGAGAGGCCACTTTGTATCTTTACTAAAAGCATGAGGGAAAAAAAAAGAAGACATCTTTCTTGAGACATTTAATAACACCACATCATCATAGTCAGTTCTGCATGATACAAGTGTGCAGCAGCTTCTCTGAGAATTGGCTGGATCACCAGGATGTTCTTTTCCATCAACAGTGCTAATTGAATATACAGCTGGGTAACTCCAAAAAAATTACCAGCAGTGAGACAACTGAATCAGCAGATGTTAAGTGGTGATTATTAGGGATGTCATTCAGTTGTTCACACTTAGGTGTCTAACTCATTTTGAAGTATCCTACAATATTTAGGACACCCTCTGGGACTTAATCTCTAGATGTAATTTCGAGGGGTCACAGACTTCCCTGAAGCTGCTCTCTGCTACAGAAGATCATCTCAAATATCCCAAAAGCATCTGCAATGGCACTTGACATTTATGTGTATGCGACAGAACCCAGCCCCTCATTTCTGAGCTCCGATTCCAATTAGGTAAGTAGAAGTAGATGCCATCATTCTGCTGTGATGTTTTTTCAGACTATCTGCTGGGAAAAGAGCACTGCATTAACCACCGTGCCAGAGGTCATCTTTGCAATCACAGGCCCATTGTTAGGAGTTAATCATGATAACTACTGGAAAAGGGTATCATCAAAGAGCCTTTAAAATGTGGACAATATGATCCTAATCATGAAGTTTTCATTCCTGTATTACATGACTTCCTGGAGCTCTGCACATTAAGACAGCATTGTCTGTTTTCTGAGAAAGAAGCAGTAATCAGCAAGAGTTAAGATCAATGTTTTTTGTGCCTTCATCTTCCAGCTTAAAATTTCTGAACCAGAAGAGATTTTTTTCTCTAACTATAGTAGATATGGTCAAGGGGATTTATATTTAAATTGAATGCTGAATATTATAAGGAATGTGAATCAATAACCCCCAGAAAATAATTTCTTAGGAGAATGAAAATGATACAATCATGAACAGTGGGAAATGAAACAAAAATGTAACACACAATAACACACATTTTATCATGAAAATAAAACATCAAGAGGGTACCTCAGCAGTCTTTTGTAAATGCATCTTTTAAGCATTTAATAGACTATTTGCCTGATGGAGTGTAATAGAAAATGAAATATTGAATATTTTAATATTCAACAGGATCTTGTTTATTCTGTCAGAACAAACCAAACACACACACTTCCCAGCTGCAGTAACAAACAAAGGGTGCATAACATTATCTTCAGAAAGCACTTGAGCTGAAAATGCTTATAAAACAAAACAGACATTGAGAAAATGTAACANATCACTTAATATTTCCCAGGCTTTGCTCAACATCATGCTTAATTAAACTTTTGCTAATAAACCTGAAGCACTCAGTTTAGCCCCATAGCTCCATTGACAAAACAGTTGTTCAGTCAAGCCTGCATGTGTATTTATTTTTAGTTGATGCATGCAGTGTTTGCATTCTACTTTATAAATAGAAGATATGAAAAAAAAGTTTAAATTACTTAATAATGTAAATGGAACTTATTTTGTTAAAGGGTATGTTTTATTTGGGTAGTTTGTTATATTTGAAAGGGAGATATTTCCCAAAAAAATATATCCTTACTACATTCTTATGTACTGCATTTTAGGATTAAATGTTCATAAATTTAAATTATTAATTACAACTTTGTTCTTATTGAAAAAGCAGGGTTAAGAACATAAATTGTAAATTTAGCCATAGAAGAACAATATTTTTTCTCTCTGTGATGTTATTAAGAAACTTAATGGGACATTATAGGACTCATCCCTGGCAGTGCTCAAGGCTGGTTCAATGGGGCTCTGAGCAACCTGGTCTAGTGGAAGGTGATCTTGCCCATGGCAGGGAAATGGAACTAGATGATCTTTAAGGTCCCTTCCAACCCAAACCGTTCTATCATTCTATCACAGAACCTTTCCATACTGCATCCCTTCACTGCACCTCTCTGATGGATTCTTTTCTGTGGTCTACATTTATTTGGCTTGTAATTTAAAATCATCAAAAATCAAAAAAGAATTTTAAAACAAGTAACTTATCTTCATTTTTCTTCTTCTTTTTTTTTTAATAATTTGAACATACTATGTATTTTCCAGTTATGATCTACTAATAGGCATCATATTGCGGGTTTTGCTTGGGTTTTCATTAAATTTCCTTGAAATTTTCCCAGAAGACTTTTGCCTTGAGAAGGGCAGGTAAGAACAAGTATTCTCTGAGTCAGGCTTGAGTACAAACTGAAAGGTATTTCTGTTCATCACACATCCCACTGCAACATAAGGGGGAAAAATGCAGCACATCTTTACCAGATAGATGGAGAAATTGAGTGTTTTTCTGTTTATTAAGAGAAACTCTAAAACCTGAAGTGGAAAACAAAATATGGAAAATAAAAATATGCAGTCATTTACAGCTAGCAGTGAGGATAAGAGTTTGTGGGGTTCCAAGCCCAGCTATGGTTGGGAGGCTGTGCTCCAACTGGGATGGGAGGGAGGAAAGTCATGGGGAGCTCACCCAGAGGCCCAATAGAAACACCACTCCTTGGAGATCTCCTCTTTTGTCTCCATAACCTGTGAAGGACCATGAAAGATGTGGCCCATCTGTATTAAGAATTGTACACAGCTTTTTTAAGAGTAAATGTGGTGTCATTTTATATTAAAATGAATTTTATTCCTTCCTTTTATTAATGGTAACTTTTTCTTACTTTGTTGTCTTGCCTTGAGACTTTGTTTATTTGTGAACTAACCTTTAATTGTAAAGCAGCATCCAATTCACCAGTTTCTCTGAAATATTAGGCTTGCTAAATAAGCACTGCTAATTCATGAAAAGCTAGTGATGGTAATCATGGTAAAGGGGCTCTCAGAAACAGACCAATAAAAATACAAAGAAGCAGGACCATCAAGATCTTCCATAACTGATTTTTGAGCTTGAAGAATAAAGTAGGACCAATGTCAACTATGCAGCAAAATAAGTAGAATAGGAAAGAAAATTAAATATATCCATAAATCACTGGTAAAGGCAAAACAGTCTGGTGGGTGTGGGCTGTCCTTTTGACCAGTGCTCCCCAGCTTGGCTGGCTTGGGTGCACGCAGCAGCAGCAGCAGGAGCTGCTGGATGGGAGCATTTCCCTGGAGTGGAGGAGTTCAGCTGTTCAGGCATGATGGAAATCACTTTTTGGAGTGGTTAGAATAGCTGACTATGCACTGTCATCTAGGGAGCAGTTTGTAGATGTCTTTAGGTAGAAGCACCTTAGGAATAGAAGAAAGAGGTTGCACATAAAAAGAATTTTTTCCTCTGGAAATCACCTGCAAATTCTGGAAAGAAATTATGATTACTATTTGACAAGTCCATACAAAAGGCAGCAGGAGACGTGTACTCAAAGTTCAAGTAGAGTTATAGTGACACAGGATGGGAAACGTTTGGGTAAATGGCAGCATCTTTGTAGAAGAGGCATTACAATAATTTGTGCTACCTAAAGTGCAGTGTCTGCTTCAGCCCCTGCTCTTAAAGGTAAGCATTGCATTTAAATTGTGTGCTTATAAAACTTGAGTTTCAACAGTACTGGAAATTCAGAGCTCCATGGCCAATATGAGAGAGGATACCTAAGTGTAAGACAACAGCCATTTTCCTAGAGGACATTCAGTTTGACAGTTATAGCTGCTCCCTTCTGAATATTTCAGAATTTTCCTGAGGATTTGCAAGTACAAAGGTTATGTAGCTATACATGAAACATTGTCTGTATGGTATAAATTAATTGTATCAATGATTCCTGTGACATCCTTTGACATTCTTAAATTGTCTCTTACATTAGTGACTCCTTTTTAAAAATTAAGCTATAAATATTCATTTATGTACATGTTTGTAGAGAAATCCAATAGTTTAAAAATCACTCAGCCTCTCTGGAATATGAATGATATTTTTATCTGCACTGTGAGTATACAAAGGGAATTAGTGAATTGGCAGGTACTAATTCTTGTTTTGTAAGTAACACCTATAAGTGAAAAACAAAAGCCACATCACTCACCAGTTAAAGACATTTAAAAAGGTTGACCTATGAAAAGCCTTTAATGACAATTTTATTGTAAAAGGTCAATAGTTCACTTTATTTGAAGCGTGCTGTGGTCTAACTGTATTTATGTATGTGACATACACATGATTTTTCACTTACACAAGCGGTCTAGCTCCAGTTACACACTGGGAAGAAAATAATTGCAACACTTGATTTCTCAGTCTGTCTTTGCATTAGACAAACACTTTTGCAAAACATATTGTTTCTGTTTCTCCTGCCTCTAAAATTAAAATAATACTTATCCCAAAAAAATAACATTAAAATTAGTATTTGATTCCCAGAATTATCTGAAATTATTAGAGCATTATTCTATAATTTGATAAGAAAAAGGAAACCTCCATGCATTATAGCTATCAGCACAGAAGAAAGGAGTCAATTGCCTCTTCTTCCTAAATCTCAGACTATTCTCATTTCTTTATGTCTATGTTAGTACATCAAGTAGTGCAGAGACTGCCTCTGGTCTGAAGGCTAAGAGGAACCAAATTCAGATCTCATGTTATTCTCTGAACTACATCGGGGCAATTTTCTCAGAGATCCAGACCATGCCAAGGGAACAAGTTGACCATTAAACCAGTAATTCTGGGACAGCACTTGACACAACCCTAGCACTCTAATCATTAGTGAGGCTATGATCAGAAAATGGAGATAAAATTGAGAAAAACACTTTGAAAAAGAGTCCTACTGCATGGCCTTTTCATTCCAAACTTCTTCCGGAATGCAATCTCATAGAAGTATGGCAGGCTACACCCATTCATATTTCAGATGCTGCTATGACACAATGTCTTTTTAATTCTGAAAGTTTTATTTTCAGCTTCTATACAGACCTAAAATGCAGACAATTAAGTTCTGATGCACCTGAAGTGGATTATTGCATCATTGTGTGAATGAAATGCCTTCCATGGGACTAGTTGTGGAACCAGTTGTGTTCAATACCATACACAGGGTATTTGAGCTTGAAAAAGATAATGAAAATAATTTATCATTAAGGAAATATAACAGGAAAAATATGATAAATATTGCACTGATTTAATGCTCCGATTAGCTTAACTGCTACTTGAATTTAATTAAATATTACATTGCTTGAAGATGTCCATGAATGGTTTGCAAATGTACATGTACAGAGGAATGGCACTAATTTGAGTGATTAAGGCTTAAAGATTTATTAGAGGATCTTTCAAGATCTATAGTAACCAAAATGAGAGCACAGAAGAGAGTAAGTCTTACAAAAACACCGGTCTTTTTAATGAAGCTATTACTGCTGATGCCAAGGTTCATCTTTTAATTTCTGGTTTCTTGCTTCATTCTACACTGTGATATTCATGCGCATCTGATAATGCCTCACTTCCATGAATAATCTTACATTTCCCCTGGCACTTTGCAGGAAGCAAGGTGCTCTGTTATGTTTAAAATTCTGTGCCCTCTGAAGTGCATGAGAGTTTGACTCTGACTGCTGTGGGATGTCTCAGAGCATATGCAGGACCATGTGCAGACAAACTGCAATTTAATTGGGAATTACACATTTCATAGCTTAATTGTCTACTTTTCATCCTTTCTTCCAAAATACAAAATTTCATTGCAGACACAATTTGAATACCTTTGTCACGCTGAAGAGGGAAAGAATTAATTAAATCCCGGGTTGTCAGTCAAGTTGAGAACACAATATGGAAATCCCTGTTAAACAGAAGGCAAGTAGCTGTGCTCAAATTGTGATAGAGACTAATGTATCTTGTGAATCAAGATGCCATCTCCAATCTGTAACATAATGAAATGCACAGATTTTTCCCTGCCCCCATTCCCACTCTTTTTGCTCCAGTCTGAAGTGCACTCTGTAATGCATTATTAAGCCAAATTCTGACCCAGTTTCTTAATTATCTGTAAGCTACAGAGAACTTCTAGCAGAATATTAACTAAGGCAAGAGATATAATACAGACAAACCCATGATGGCATTAGAGAGAATCATTATCATTTTGCTAAGAAAATCCTTCATTTGTAATATTTAACTTAACCTAACATGCAGAATTTATATTTTAAAGGGGTTAAGCCACTAAAACAACCCAGGGGGAAAAAAGAAAAGAAGAAAAAAAAAGAAAATTAAAAAATAAAATTAAATAAAAATATTTGGAGAAGCATTCCTGGATTCACTAACTCAAAATACTTATAGCATACTGAAACATTTCTGGAACAACAAGATTGTATCCACTGTTCTGAGTGGATACCATGGACAGTTGTTTCAACCTAATATAACAATGTGTGCCCTGCTATTTATTTTGGATGACCTGTAAAATGTAACCCGCTATGGCATATACACGTGTACCAAAATTTTGGGGAGTACAGTCAGGATTCAGAACTGTCATAGATGACAGTTTGAATAAACCCTCTAAACACTTGGGTGCCTGGTTAGTATCAAGTAAGTAGCTGCAGTTTTATACCTCCCTGCACTGCTGCATATTAGTGCAATATGAAAAGTTTTCTTGGTGAAAATACAACCACAGATATACGAAACGAGAAACAAAGAACACATGGACCTCTTCCTACAAAGCTACAGGAGTACATGATTTTGAAGACTTGCTGTATCTCTGAAATAAAAGTGTCTGAGTGAATGAGAAACATACTGAAAGAGCAATTTATTTAGTGAGAACAATTTTTAATACAAAACATGTTGCAAAATTATTTGAGGAAAATACTTTCCCCACCCAGAACTGGATGATTTGTGGTACGTGCATATAGAAAGTCAAGCTTTGATTGTAAAATTTAGAGAAAGCCTGCAAAATATATATAATTTTGTGGAACAGGATGTATTCATTCAGTTCAAAGATCAAATAAAACCCATGCAGTCCCCTTAACATTGAATTGAAGAGTCACCTAACTGCAGAATATGGAATTTTTGTATATGTTTTAAAAAATATTTCTTTCATGAATTCATCAATGAAAAAATCCTACTGTTTGAGAAACAATAAGAGTCAGTTAAATACAATGTTTTATTTGTAACAGTGTCAAATGCAGCTCATGAGGGAAGTTGGTTCTTTGCAAAACACCAGATGATGGGAAAGTGCTGATAAACTTCGTGTACATTCAAGTACATTGCTTCAATTTGAAGTGTGCTTTTGCTACTGGAGAATCTGAATATATCATTCCTTATGCTAACACTGTGAATTTCCCACTACAACATGCCAAATATTCCTCTTCTGGTTATTAAGGTGTCCAAAATTTCTCCAAAGTGATGAATAGTAAGACTGAGGCACCTTTCCTTTACGGTATGGAAAAAACCTCAAAATCAAGCATCTGATCCAGCACACAAGCATTGAAACCAAAAGACCAATTTTTAAAGGCAGTTTTTGTAAAAGACCACGTGTTTTTCCATTTTCTTTCTAGACTAACCCATGTAATCAGTAAGGCCGAAGCATTCATACCAGACTATCCTCTACAGAGCACAGACACCTCTTCTCATGCATTTGCAGTTCATTTGTGTTTGACTGTAATCAAGCCAGGATTTCATCAGCTGTCCCTCAGCCCAAGGAGAGAGCAACTGTGACCACCCGTGCTCCAGGGACAAAGCTGGACACCAGGACAATGTTTATCAATGTCAGTATCTCATGGAAACCATCTGTGACACCCTGACCCACAGTGCTTGGCTCTTTCACCTCCTGAAGTGCTTTGATCCAGCAGTGGACTGTGAGGAAATATGCATGGCCTCTTAGGCTGGAACCCATTCTGACTGATGCAGCCATGGCTGGACAGACCACGGGAAGGCCCTGATCTTGTCTCTGTTGGGCACAGAGAAGTCCATAGTGAAAACAAACTGGTATCTATTGTTCACATCTTAGCATAATCACCAATGCTATTATTGTTAAAAGAAAGAGAGCCCCCTCCCCTAAAAGCAAAATCATCTCTTTAGACACAGCAACATTCTGCTGCCTTGTGCAATGACACTCCATGGCTGTTGCTATTTGTCTCACAAAAATGTCCAGTAAAAGGGGTTTTGTGCCTTCTCAGGCCTCCACTTCTTCCATCACTTCCATCACAATTGTTCGAGGGCCGGTGAGGATGAGGTTGCTAACTGTCCTGTAATCCACATGGAGAACATTGAGGCCATTGACAGACACGACAAATTGGCAAACCTGAGGAGAAAGCAAGCAGCAAAACGAGTTATGCATTAGACTTTATTTTGTTAGGTCAATTACACAGATGTACTATCAACTCCTGGGCAGACAAAACCTCCAGAACTCTTCACATCACCTCATTTGGTCCTCTTAAAAGCCCTCACATTTCTTAGAATTATTCTGGCAAGTTAATTTTCCATAATTTTTTTTGAAACATTACTTCAACTTACAAATCAGTGGAATTCAACTTTCCAATCTTTACATTTTGAGATTCATCAATCATTTATCAATATCAATATTTTTTTCTTACAGCAATGTTATTTTTTCTTGTATCAGTGATATTGTACAGTATCAATGGTGCTTTGCAAACAACATGGCATCCAGCTAAGGGGTCCCCAGCAGAGGAAGGACAACTATTGGAGCAAGTCCAAAGGAGGCCACAAAGATGGTTAGAAGGATGCAGCACTTCTTCGATAAGGAACTAAGGCTAAGGGAATTAGGTTTGTTCAGGCTGGAAAAGATGAGATTTCTGGGTGGCCTTCCAGTACCTAAAAGGAGCCTGCAAGGAAGACAGAGAGGGACTATTTTCACAAGGCCCTGGAGTAACAGGTCAAGGGGGAAAAGCTTTAAGATGGAATAGAGTTGGTTTGGATTACATATCAGGAAGAAATGCTTTACTATGAGCATGGTGAGGCACTGGCACAGACTGATCAGAGAAGCTGTGGATGCCCCATCCCTGGAACTGTTTAAGGCCAGGTTGGATGGAGCTTTGAGCAACCTGGCCTTGTAAAAGGTGTCCCTGTTGACAGCAGCGGGAATGAGACGGTCGTCAAGTTTCCTTCCAACCCAAACCATTCTATGATTCTATGAAGACAGCTCTGGCAATTGCAGTCTTTTATCTTTAGTTTGTCTTAAACGCTTTCCTAGAAATCATTTTAGTCAGCCCTTGGTAATCACCAAGAAAAAATATGCACCATGTTTCCAGGCTCAGGGCAAGGTCTGAATGATGACTTCACTAGATTCAGTGCCAAAACCTCCAACAGTGTAACATGAACCAAATGGATCCAAATTTTGAGAAATAATATCATGGAAGATAAAGTCAGTTCTAGGACAGATTAAAATGTCACTTCCATGTGATTGGTTTTGATTTCCTTCATCAAATATGGCTTATTAATAAATTTCAAATATGCTAGTATTTTGTTTGTAAAAGCTATAACAAATATTGGAGGTTTTGTATGATCATAGGACATTTTCAAGGAAAATATTCTTGATAGAAATATACTGACCAACATCACCGTATATCTTAAAACACTTAAACAGAGAAAAAGTCACATCAACATTGTAAAAAATGCAGGAAAATATAGATAACACTGATTCCTCAAGGACGTTAAGACTTCTCTGCATCTAATCATAACATTACAGTGTTTGGCAAAAAGGTCAAAAAACGTGTGTAGTGTCTAGATCTGTATTTTTAATGATAAAAATATGGAGCCTAAGTGAATAATAATATTGTCCTGATGTTTCAATGGAAACAATACATTCACTAGAAGACGATCTTACCCATAAGTCACCTTGAATCTGTAAGAAAGAAGCTATGAAAGAAGTATCACCAGAATTTTTCATGCTTTATTTTATATGGACACTCTGGATCAATTGTGGGGTCAATTTTATAAGGTTCATCAAGGCAACATCCTAGATCCTGCTCTTGGGTCACAACAACCCCTTGCAGCACTGCAGGCTGGGGAACAGTGGCTGGAAAGCTGCCCTTGGGAAAGGACCTGGGGGTGCTGGTCAGCAGTGACTGAACATGAGCCAGGGTGTGCCCAGGTGGCCAAGAAGGCCAATGGCATCCTGGCCTGGATCAGAAACAGTGTGGCCAGCAGGAGCAGGGCAGGGATTGTCCCCCTGTACTCAGCACTGGTGAGGCCACACCTTGAGTGCTGTGTCCAGTTCTGGGCCCCTCACTACAAGAAGGACATTGAGGGGCTGGAGCATGTCCAGAGAAGGGCAACAGAGCTGGGGAAGGGTCTGGAGCACAACTCAGGTGAGGAGCAGCTGAGGGAGCTGGGGGTGTTTGGCCTGGAGAAAAGGAGGCCCAGGGGAGACCTTGTCACTCTGTCCAACTCCCTGAGAGGAGGTTGGAGCCAAGTGGGGGTTGGTCTCTTCTCCCAGGTAACAAGGGACAGGACCAGAGCAAACAGCCCCAGGTTGCACCAGGGGAGGGTTAGTGCCAGGGCTACTTGACGCAATGGCGTTCGGTCGTAGCTTTGACATGATGATCTCAGTGGTCTTTTCCAAACTATTTGATTCTGTGATATGAGAACAAATTTCTTCACAGAACAAGTGGTCAGACATTTGAACAGGCTGCCCAGGAAAGGGTTAGAACCACCCTCCTTGCAAGTGCTAGAAGCCCTGTGTGGATGTGGCACCTGGGAGCTTGGTTTAGTGGTGAACGCAGCAGTGTCACGTTAATGGCTGGACTTGACGGTATTAGACTAACCCATCTTTTCCAGCAGTAACAATTCTATCAGTCTATGATTTTTCACTTTCCTATTTAGGCAGAACCACAAGACAGAAATGGGTGTGGGAGAGGTGGGAAGCAGCTCTAGTGTCCTCCAATGCTAGCTCTAAAGCAGATTTTCTCACATGCCAAGTCACTTAACTTTTGTGTGCCAGCAACTTCCCTCTCAAAATGTGTGGTGAAACTCAATTTGTATTTCTGCGAAATGGACAGAATGTAGCTATCAATTTAAGAAAAATTATAGAGGAAATGAACACAATCCAAAAATGTAACGTTTCATTTAAAATGTCACCAATTACTTTAATCTCTGCTCCTTAGAGCCTCTGGAGAGGAAGAGCAGCAGCTCCTGAACGGATGGTAAACTCTTGCACCTTTCTCCTTACCCTCAGAACTCCTCTGCAGAGCTGAAGATCATAGAAGTAGCCTTACTGGCAGCCTAAATCACCAAGGTATGGCAATCAATGATACAACTCCCATAGCAATAATCTTTCCTGTATATGAATAGTTCAGCTGCAAGTAGCACTGGGAAAATGGTTTCGTTTTTGCATGCAGACAAAGCCTTCTAAATTTTAAGGATTTTTGTTGAAAAGGTAACCCATCACCCTCTGCAATGTGTCCAATTAGAATTTAACTGGCATGTCTATTTAGTTTAAAATGCAGATTATTGCAGTATCTGTAGGTTTCAATTTCCAGTGGTATTTCCTAATACTTTCTATGGCTTTCCAAGATTGTATCAAGTTTTACTGAATTATAGCTCTGGCTCTAAAATAATATTTGGGTTGATTTAAAACAGACCAACAGAAACAACATTGTGTCTTCTGGCTTAAAGCAATTTTTGGAAGTTGAATGGCTGATCTTTGTTTTACTGTTGCATATTCTCAGTCTTCTTGACTTACTGGAATCCCAATGCATGGGACTCATGTTTGGCCAGGTTCAATAGATAAATCTGCATGCTGGATCATGGCAGGGGCATTCAGGTGCCTTTGGGGAACGCCCCTGCCAGAGGAACAGAGTTTCAGACCAGCCAGTGACCCACACCAGGGCTGCAATGGTGTAAATACAGATGGCACAGGCACAACGTGAACAGCAGTCTGGATGCCAAGGAGTGAATCTTTTGTGGAAGAAAAGAGCTGACACGTCTGCATTCTCAGTATGTTTGTTTTATCACATGCCTTTGGCAGCACGATTAACCAGCAATGTGTACAGCTGAGAACAGCCCCCTTCGTGCCCTCCTTTGCAGTGGATCCACATGGCTTATTAATTTCATCATTCCCAGTGGACAGAATTAGATGCAAGAAGTCCACCCAGGCCAGATGAGAAGAGAAATGCAGGGGGGAGGGCAATACACAGAAGAGCACAGTCCCATCCTAAAACTGCAGGAAAAGACCCATGAGGAGCAGGAGATGGTAATAAAGAGCCAACTACCCTGGGGCTAGATAGCTCTCTCCATAGTAATTGCTTGACCAGTGCTCCTGAGGGCTGAGTCTCTGCAAATTCCAGACCTGGCTCCCTCAGGGATGAAGAAATGAGGAGCCATTTGCTGTGTCCTCCAATCCTGGTGAGGAGAAAGAGGTTTGCACAGTCCTGAACCCTTTGTTATGCTGACTGCCCTCAACTCACTCAGTTTTCCTCTCCCCACCCTGATTTCCCATTCACTGCATCCAGCAAGGGGAAATGAAATGCAGTGCTGCTTTGTGCACTTTAGCCACTATCAATCCTGCCCCAAAAATGCTCATATTGTGTATTGCTCTACTGAAGCAAGAGCAAGTGAGCACCCACCCACCAGCCCTGACTGGTGAGTCAATCCATATTTTATTATCGCAGGAATTTTCTTCAGGAGACTGGTTTACAAAAACACAATGATTTAACGTTACATTTATAAAAACACATTTCAAAAAGCTGTAAGTGCTCAGCTCATAGCTGCAGCTGTTAAGGGCTTTGTAACTACAAGCATGTAAAGTATTTCTGTTGGTTTCCACACATCAGTAACTATAATAGATGATAAACTACAGTTAAAAGAGCCTCAAAGAACCTTTTATTGTTCATTTCCTCATTCCTCTCCAAGGAGCTTGACAAGAGATAACCATCCCTTTTCATCCCTCAGACTTCAAGAAATGACACAGCCCAGAATAAATTCCGACCATTTTGTTGTTCAGGATGTGGTGATCTAAAAACCACAGAACTAAAAATAGTTAAATAAAGCAACACTCAAATGAAAAAAAAAACCCTCCCTTAACTGATTTCAAATATTTAAGTATTACAGCAGTAAGCATTTATTGTTGAGTATTTCAATTTCCCGCCATTGGAAACAGCAGCTCATGGAAGCAGGAATAGCAGAAAAAGCACCTCTGTCTTTCTGTGGGTTTTCCATCATGCATACAGAAGGTTTAACCAAATCCAGGTGTCCCCCTATAAAGATAAACTTCAAGTTTGGGCTTACATTTGAACATTACATTGAAAAAAAGGATCTGGAAGCCTGTAGTTTAAAGAAGTTAGCAAAGATTCGTCATGCCATTTATCATCGGACTGAAGATAGCAAGAAGGGGTGAGAATAATTTGTTACCGTAACATTTACTGGCAAAATCGGGATTGTGCTGTACTTGGAACTGTCCAACCCTTCCTCCCCCTCACTGGTAATTGCTCTTTCCTCCACGGCAATTTTTGGCTGCTTGCCCCTCCTCGGTCCTGCCAAGCTGCCCTGCAGATGTACATCCACACCCCTTGATTTTCCTGCTGGGACAGCTGCCTGCTGCCAAAGCAAGGCCCTGCCCTCACAGGGGGCTGCCTGCACCCACGCTGGACAGCTGAGCTGGTGTTGATCAGGAGCTGAGCTGAGCATGACTGTGGGATCCTTCTAAGGGATGTCAGAGGCTGGCTGCAGGCATGGGAGTGGAAATGTGCAACTGCCTTAAAGCCAATCATGAAACAAAAACATTGCATACCTGTCAGTAATTCTTTGTTAGTTCTGCCTCAGGATGACCTTCATATTTATAAATGCTACAGGAATGTTACAGGATAGGCAGCTAGCCTAGATCCTTGGATATTCAGATGCTGTTTGCACTGTGAGCTTTAGTTAGCTTTCCCTGCGGAGCCAAGCCTTGCTTGCTGGACTTTTTTGAGTGTAATATACTTAAAAATCCTTTAAAAATGTTCTTTTCTAGGCACACTTTTTAGAAGGGTGTTGTGAAAGTTTATAAAGAGCTGGAAATTCCTACTGCAGACTTTGACCAAAGTGATCATTGCTGTTTGGGACAGCCCTAAAATGACATTTTAATTTATAGATGCAGTGAGTCCAACTGTTGATCTCTGGTATAAAGCAAGCAACAGCCATGCACAGTCAGCAGATAATATATCTCAAAACAGTAGGACAAGACCATGATTACATGGCCACTTTAATTTGAGATAAATTTTGAAAAACCCGCCCAAATTAAGAGGAATACAACTGCCACCAGGCGGCCTGGCTGGGGTGGCCAGGGACTGTCCTTTACTCCAGCAGCTGCTGGGGGGTGAGGTGCTCATTCTCAAAGGATTTATCATTCACATTTCAGTGCCAGCATCAGTGTCTGGAATCTACTCTGTTTTTTTTCATTTGTTCATTTGTTTGTTTGACTGTGGGATTTTAGTGTTTTTTTTGGTGTTTAGTTTGTTAACTGCTCTTTAGGAAAATACAAACACTACTAAAATTGCAGATCAAATAGGTACCAAAGCAATCAATGTTACCAAATAATGCAGGTTTGAAGTTCTCAAATTCAAAGCTAGATTATGCAATGACACAGTAAAGACAGTGGCAAAAATACAGTTTTGCAGCAGTACTGATACTTCACCTCATTCTCTAGGCAGCAATGGGAATATTCAGGGTCTAAAACTGCAAAGCACAAAGTCTATGCCAGTGCACTCGAATCTTCTCCTTCAACAGCAACAAGATAAACCAAACAAAAAGGTTTGATGGGCTGTTTGGTACTGATAGCAGCTCTGACATCAGCAATTAACAGCATAAAGAGATGTTGAAAATTGTGCCACCAATTAATTTCCACTGAAAGTGTGAATATTACTGTACACATGGCAACTGTATGAAGGAAAATATATAAAAATGCTGGAGAGAGTGTGAAATCCAGTCTTGCACTAATCTTTTCACTCTGGAGTAGCCAGGATTTCACTCCTGGACTCTGTGTGGATCCAAAACAGATTTCTAGCAGCTGACAGCACAAAGCAGGCCCATGTTCTGCAGCAAAGCACATCCCTTTGAGACCAAGGTAGTTCAGAAGTTCTTAGCACATTGCACAGAAACAAGTTGTGCTTGTTGGGAAAGCTGGTCTGAAACGAGGCAGGCTCAGTCATCCAGCAGGAGACAGACTGGATTTAACCCCTTGCTCTGTTCATCATTTGTATCCACAGTGATTTACATACACTTGGATAGTTTGGGGCATGCTTCCTTGAGTACTGTTTCTTCTTATCATCTGATGTGAAGCCAAAGTCACACAGATAATTCCCAGTCACACAGATAATTCCCAGTCACACATGCATTCCCAAAATGCATGAAAAAATGTATTGCTTTCTTTTCCGTTTCTTAAAAAACAAAAAAACCAAACCTTATTAGCATCAAGTAAAAATTATGAATTAGGCAAGTGTAGAAGTTATTTTCAACCTTGGAAAGTTGTTCAGTAATTTTCCTAAGAACAAAAATAAAAGGTTCTAAGTATAAATTCTTTCAGAGCTGTTCAAACAAAAGTGTATTTGGCTATTTTATGGAGTAAAACTCATACCAGAATTGACAATATAACTATTTCAAAAAGAAAAGTATATCTCAATGGTAATATTTTTGCTTTTCTTCTTACTAATGAAAATTAAAATTAAATCCATTACAGAGACAGCCTGCTTACATTTCTGTTATACAGACACCCTCAATAATTATAAATAAATGCTTTTTTCATGTCCTACTAATCCGGCAGGGACAAGGATCAGCTGGGAGGCTTGAATAGCTCAAACTCATAATTGTTTCATTATTGAAACAATTCTGAAATTCACTGTGATCTTCCAGAGGAAAGGCCTCCATATGTGGTTAGCAAACCCATCTGTTTTCTGTGTGCATGAGAGACCCACAAGATCCTGATTTCTATTAAATATCAGGCCATGCTCTCAATAAGAACCCTTCCTTATGGGCACCCATAAAATCAGGGCTGAAGGTTAACATTTTGCAATTGTCAGTGACCTGGAGATGTCATCAGCAGGATACCCAACAAATCAAACTTTTCACACTTAAGATACTTTTGAAAGCTCTGGGCCAGTTCTAAAATTGAAAACATACTGGTTGATTCTGTGATAAGGCCACAGCCCTCACCTGGGAAGGTTACTAAACTCCTGAAACTGAGAAGGAAAGCACAAAGCAAAAAAAAAATACAATGCAGCCTTTACCATTGCTTGTTTCATGAGTCAATACAGCTGCTTTGGCTTTTCCCGTCTCACTGACAGATTTCAGCAAAATTTGGGCAAGGCTTAGGTGCTACAAGAACATAACATCTGAAACACAGCTTTCCAGCTTTCTGCAAGGAGGAAGGGGACATCCAAGCTTCCAACTTTGTAAAAGAAGAGGTATCTTTCCAATGGGATCCTTTCCCCCTCGCACACCCCTTGCTCCTCTGCAGATGCTGGGAAACATTCCTCCCACTCCTGCCTCCCAGGCACCACTGCCCTCCAAGCAAACAGATGGAATTCAAGATGTCATTTTTTAAAATCTAATTTAAATATGAAATGTGAAGGAATTGAGAAATGAGTGAAAGTAAAAACTTCCATTTAAGGCCATTATTTTGTCACAAAGGAACAAAAAACTACACCATTTGTACTTTTCATTGCTGTTACCAACTAGAAAGGAGCTATTTACAAGTGGAAAACCACACAGGTTTGCCTTGCCAGTTGTTAGATCTCTTGAATAAATCTTCCCAAACAATTACCACATCATCACCTTCTACCTCACATACCACATCATGGGTTTGTGTACAAGACCCTTAGCGACAACACCCTTAGTGACAATGAGGTTTTCCTCCCTTTAGAGTGCAAAAAGATATTTTTACTTTTAAAAAATGTGTGGAAAAAAAGTGTTTGCTTATTAAAAGCTGGATCAGTAATCTGATTTGGGACCTCTGCTCACAGACAGGGATACACTCAACCTGAGTTGCCAAGGAATCTGTGGATTCAGATGTCAAACCCCTTTCAAAGGGGAGGAAGATTCATAGCAGAACTTGGTGCCTGCAGTCCCAAGAGATGCTCCTGTCCCTTTGTGCTGGCTCTGGGAGCAGCACACCAAAGCCAGGCACCACTCCCTTTTCATCCTTTTCATCCTGTGCCAGCAAAAATAAATAAATGAAAGGACTCATCTCCAGGCAAAGTAAGTTCCTTGATGTGCCTGACGTGGATGGAGGAAGGAGGCAATAGACACATATCTGGTTGAAGGCAAAGGGAAAGAGGGAGATGAAAAGGAGGTGAAGATAGGATCAGCCTTCTTGGCAGAGCTTACACAGACCAGAAAACTAAAGTTTTCAGATAACTTAAAGTCTCAGTAAAATCAATGGCAAGATGGATGTTATGGTACCAAGAACAAGTGCAGAGAAATCTGAGCCAGGAGAACAACAGTGGAGGAGAGAGAGCACAGAGCTCAGCTTCTTTCACACACTTACACAACCAGCCTGCATTTATGCTGATACAGGATTTCTTCTGTTTTAATAGGTCACCCATAGCCATAAAGCAAAGGAATCCCCATGCTCAGCAGAGCCAGGCTACAGAGATGCTGGATGTGGTACCACAGAAGAGCCTAAGATCTAAGACTAACTTCTACTTAAAAGTAAACACAGGCAGCACTGAAATTTTTGCTCTCACTCTGCTAAGCTTTACACTGTCACAATGGAATGAGGAAAAGAGATGAAAATCAGAGGTCCTAAAAGTTATGTTTCCACTTAGATTTTTATCTTTGGTATTTTTTTTAAAGAGTTCATGCAATCTTGATAAGATTAGTAAAGTAAAGCTGGAACCTCACAATTCACAACCAACTGCATGTTGCTGGAAGGTTAAAAAATCATACCATGGCCTTTCCTCCATAACTGAGGTTACTGGATGGAACAGAATAAATTGCAGATGTGTGTTCAGTTCTGTAAATATCTCCAGCGAAAGTGTAATTGGCTGTGCAGTGGATGGTGCGGGAGTAGGCAAGTATCCAGGCTTTGCATAAAAAAGATGTTGTCTCTCGGGAGATGTGTTTCTTATTCATTCTGTACAGCAGTGTGAAGTTGACCCAGTGTTCCATCAGGGGGCTAGAAACTGGGTATCTGCAGAACACACTGCAACTCATAGCAGAGAAAATGAACTCCATTTACAGAATTAAAATATAACTTCATCATTCTTGTGCTCCATCTTGATATGTGACTGCAGAGTGGTGTGGATGGTTTGCCTGAGCAAGGCTTCATTGCACATTTTCATTACATATATATTACATATTTCTTTCCATTTTAAAAAAGAGGCTGAATTTTTTATAGTATTCCAAACAAATTTGTCTCCAACTGAAAAAAAACCCCACTGTGAATTAAACAACATAATTCTTAAACTGCATAATACAAAAAAAAAAAGCATGTAATATAGTAATAGATATTTTATAACATAATGGAGTAAGTCACATAATATAAAAAGTCAGATTATCAAGGGTTTCATCATTGGTTCAAACAGTCTCTCCCTTCCTTCCTCCCTTCCAAATGATGGGAATCTTTGGGAATTCAAATCCTTTTTGCTTCATCAGAAAGAGAATTAAACCACTGCTGAGCAAACTCCACAAAGAGAGTGTAGAGAAGGAAAAGAGCCCATGAGAACAACTCTTGCTTTGGAGCACAATTCTCTTGGGCTGCCCAAGTCTCAGCTCTGCAAGTGGTGGAGTTTTGCTGACAGATCAACTGAGCAGGAATTATTCACAAAGGTAAATTAACTCTATCTGTACATATCTGGAGAGTAACAACATAAGAACATAATATCCTGAAACACAAACCATCCGTAAATATGGAGTAGGGGAATATAGGTCACTGCTTTCCACGGCCCTAATTGGGAATTGGTGTGTAAAATCACTGACTTAATGTGACTCCCAGTGAGAAATACCCACAGGTAAAGCTGGACCAGGCTGGGCCACATCAGGAAAGCACACCAGTGACTGCATGTCTAACTTTTTAAGCATTTTTATTGTATAGTGCAATTTGATACCTACCACAGAACAGTTCTGAAAATGTTAAACAACTCAAATGGCTAAAGATGGCTCTGGGTAAAATACTGCATCAGTCTCAGAAGAACAGAGTCTAAGCTTAGAAATAATGTCTTTTAATGCTTGGGTTGACCTTTTGGTGTCTTTTTTTTCCTGGTATATCTGTAGCTAAACCATATTTGCTAAAACAAAATTGCACATAATGAATAAAGAAGTTTAAAACTATGTATCAGTTTATTTACATGGTCAAATATAATTATGCTGAACTGCAGTTCATTTAAGTCCCATATTGGATAAAAACAGTCATGAAGTGCAACCAAGGGAATTGCAGGGGCAGGCAGACTCATGCAAGGCACCCTGAGCACCCTCTGGTATCCAGCATGTTGTGAGCAGGAACAGTCTGCGCTGTTTGAGACAAACAGCTGCTCTCTGTTTGCACAGACAAAAGTGCAATTGTTTTTCCATGTGTTTGGCTAGCTAAACAGAGCCTTGGCTTTAATGCAACATGCTTCCCGATTCATTCCCTTATACCATGAAAGGAAGCCATTTTGTGTCTTGAGCAGCAGCAAGCAAAGAGATGGAGAGAGAAGTGCAGGCAAGAGTCTTCAGAGCAGCAGCTGGGGAGCAGCAGCATCCTTGAAGTGCTCAGGGCAGAGAGCTGAGATAGCCTGGACTTGTAAAAACAACAGCATCTGAGGAACTCTCCAAGTAATCAACTGAAATGAGTATTGCAACTAAACCAAGTACTACAAAATGTTTTTCATCCTCAGCTGAATGCAGAAGTAGTTCAAAACGATAGCTTTTTGCTGAACTGGCCTCTAATTCTAAGTCTTTTTTACAGACAATTAGGATAACCTTTTCAAGATTTCAGGCATTCTGCTGGTCAATTTTTCAGATGACAGCCGTCTCTTTAGAGAGGCTGGGCTACCTGGGAGTGAGCTGCAATAGCCCATGACAGCTTGAGCATGGGGAGATCCCAGCTGCTCCATCAGGCACTAGAGCTTGCCATTCAATGGCCTATAGACCACACAGGAGCTTGGAAGTCATAACAAAGCACAAGCACAGCCCTGTTCTACAGTGCTGCTGTCTCTCTTTCTGAATGGTTACAGCTGTAAGACTCCAGAAAAAAAAACAGAAAACACTTTGATAAAGGCAAGATTTTCAGATATCTGGATTATCCTGTCATAAAACACCACTTACTTGAAAAGAATTTTTAAAACTATAAGTTATTAAAATAATGTGACTAAATTTAGGAAATTCACTGATCTCCAATAATGAAGCTGCAGATTTGGAGTTTTTTTGTATTTGTATTTCCTATTGATGAGAAGGTGCCAACATACAGACACAAGTACAGTGGGTCACTTGTTGCCCAAGACCATTTTAGGTGACAGGCCTACAAACAAGTTCAATTCTAAAGTCAACCACACCACTGTGAATGCAGAAAACAGATCTCTGAGATATTATGAAACTTGCTGTACTCATATAAGGTTTCAGTTGTTGTAAAGACAAAAAAAGTTATTTTATTGCACAGTAAAACTCTCTCTGTAAAAAGAGTCTTTAGGAAAAATCACACAGAGGCATTGGAAACCTAATACTTCTATGCAGGCCAAAATTTGGGTCTGGGATAAGCAAGTAAAACCTTATTAAACCTGTGTCCTGTAAGTTTGGCAGGGGGAAGATGTTAAAGGAGAAATTTAGACTCAAAAAGTTGAACTCACTATTTTTATATTTCACCTGGGAATTCCCACTGTCTTAATTCCTTTCTCTATAGTGAGCAACATGGATCCTGTTGCTTAAAATCAGGTCTGACAATCATGAAAAGAATTTTTCTCTGTTTTCTTTTGTGTGTGCAGTTTGCAGCTCACATCCTGCTGGCGTGATGTTTGCGTCAATGTTCCCAACTGCATGGTGGGGGGTCTTTCCCATCATACCTCAGTGTGTGACTTTTCACACGCCAAGTTTTGATTTCTTCATCATAGAACAGTTCCAGATAGTCACAGCAAGCACCTGGTCTCTAGCACAAGATAAAGGTGGCTGATTTTTTAGTCAATTTTAGTCAATTTTCCACTGGCGCAGAAGAAGAGAGACTCATGATTCACTGAAGGAAGCACAGTCCCAGACCCAGCTGGTGGTGGCTGTGCACTCTGAGGCTTGTGCACAAGGGTGGGGCTCACTTAACCTTCCAAAACTGCTTCAGAAGTTCTGCAGCCTCAGAAGAGATTTCTTCAAAACAAACTTATACATCTCTGTGGACAAAGAAGCAAGGCAAACCAAGGAAACAAGCAGAAAAAAATGGAGATCCACCAAAAAAAGTAGGAATGTAGGATGAAATTCTGATATGTCAGAAGACAACAGAAGCTTTATTATGGCTTTAAAAGAACTAAAATTTCACAATGAAGAATCTACTGATTTATAACTGAAAAATGGAGCAAAACAGGAGAATTTTTATAAAGATCAGCAGACACTGGAACGTGGTAACATACGAAATAGAAAGTGTCTGTCTGCAGAGTACTTACAACCTGGGCAGGGGTGGCAGGGTGGGATGTCACAAAGAAAGTATCTGTAGTCAACACAAACACAAATTTCAGGAGGGGGAGAAGGATGGCTTAGAAAGATGAGAGCTGTACAAACTGACCTTTGAAACCTGGGGAGCTGTAACTTTGCTGCATGAGAGTCACTGGGCCCAGTCTGCAAAATCTCTGCTCTGAGACTGGAAAACCTGGATCTTATGCTGTGAACCACACCTCCCACAAGGAAACAAAGAAACTTTAGCAAACTTATCTGTACAGGTGCCAAAACAGATCTACTCATCAAATGTTTTGGTTATGTTTCAGAATATGTCAGATTTTCTGAAATTTTCCATCTCTATTTAAACCCAAACCACTTTACAAAAGCTCTGGTGGGAAATGGTCAGTATTGCACAGAGCGTTTGTGACAGGAAAAAGAGGAGAATCCAAATCCAAACTTTGACTTCCTTGTGGCCACCATGGGGCAGGTTCACCAAGTGTCTCCAAGAGTCTCCCGACACAGAGGTTCAACAATGACAGGGCTTCCAACACAGAGAAGGAATAAAATGGACAGAGTAGCTGGTGCAGTGAAGGGGCAGAAGAGAGAGGTCTAATCCTGCACTGGGATTCCTAATACTGAGGAAAAAACTTCCATTATTTCAATCAACCTAAAGACACTGTGCTAATGCAAAGGATGGTCAAGGATATAAAGACTCTGTTGTTGCACTTCATTGCACTTGTAGCAGCCTGCAATGAAAGCAAAGGAGAAATTTGCCAAGCCTTGTCTCCTTCTGGCAAGTAAACAAAGTTCTGGCAGTGACACACAATGCAGCTTTCAAAACCACCTTCTTCTTTAGTTAGAGAAGCCTCTACTTTGGTGAGAGGGCTGAATTCACAGAACTCCCAGACAAGAGGAGATGGGTGCAATGCAGGTTTCTGCCAAGTCTTCTCAGAACCATATTACTGTGATAATTTTCATGGCATTAATCCCAGTACAGTAAGAGTACCATGGTTCTAGGATAGGTCCAACCTATGTGGAACTGGTAAAAAGATTCACTCTAAAAATCTGGGAACTACTCATTGAGTTTAATTAAATACACATTGGGAAATGGAAACCTTGGGACAGTTAGGGAGGCATCAATACAGTTCATCAGCAAGCTACATGAGCAAATGATGACCACAGACTAAAAAGAGAGGGCAGATACAGAACAGGAACACCCAGGAACACCCAGGCACTGATCAGGAAAGCACAGTGAGTGCTATACATGTCAAAAAAGTTGTCAAGCACAACCAGTCAAGAACTCATTTTTGATGGCAGAGCTTATTATTTTCACATTCACAAATATTTGACCTCTTCCAACTTCTGTTGAATCATTATGCTACTGACTAGCACAGCCTTACTGATGTTTTCTCTAGAGTCTTTTAGAAAGATTTCCACTAAGGATTAAATAAATAATAATGAAAAAACTATCCAAACTGTTAATCAAACTGTCCTACATTGTGTTCACTGTTGCTATGCTCTTAACATGTCCTAATGTCCTGGGGAGGAACAACCCCAAGCAGTACAGGGGGGGGGCCAGCCTGCTGGAATGCAGCTCTGCAGGGAAGGACCCGGGGGTCCTGGTGGACAACAAACTGTCCATGAGCCAGCAGCGTGTCCTTGTGGCCCAGAAGGCCAGTGGTATCCTGGGGTGCATTAGGAAAAGCATTGGCAGCAGGTCAAGGGAGGTGATCCTGCCTCTTTACTCTGCCCTAGTGAGGCACATCTGGAGTGCTGTGTCCAGTTCTGAGCTCCTCAGTACAAGACAGACATGGAAAAAATGGAGTGGGTCCAGCAGAGGGCTACAAAGTCAGTCAAGGGTCTGGAGAATGCCTCTTACAATGAAAGGCTGAGGGAGCTGAGCTAAGCCTCAAGAAGAGATGACTGATGAAACTCATTAATGTCTAGCTAAAAGGTGGGTACCAAGAGTATGGGCCAGGCTCTCAGGAGTGGTTCCAAGCAATAGGACAAGAGGCAAAAACTGAAACACAGAAAGGCCTACTTGAACACAAGGAAGGAAAACTGAAGCACAAGAAGGTCCACTTGAACACAAGGAAGGACTTTACTGTGTAGTGACCATGCACTGGAACAGATTGACCAGGGAAGCTGTGGAATCCCCCTTACTGGATGGGCCCAGTCCTGTGCAGTGTGCTCTAGGATGACCCTGCTTGAGGTGGGAGATTACACCAAGTGTCCCACTGTAGTCCCTTCCAACATGACCCATTCTTTGATACTGTAATGTAACAACCACTCTTCTCAAGCATGATCTCAATGATGTTTGAGGCTAATACTACCCTACTCGGTTCACTCTCCAATCTCTGTGATGGATAATAGCAGATAAAATCTGAGGTCCTGGTTACTGCTACATAAAGCGAAAGACAGAGTCAAAATATCTTTGAATTTTCTTTGGTTTTACAAAACCAGACTGATTTTGTGGTAAATAAAATTTTCTTAAAATTAGATTTTTCTAAAGTCATAGATGCTTAAATACAGCTTCCACAATTCTGTGGAGAAGAATGGACCTTTATATTATAGTTTATAATATATCAGTTATCAGTCATATAGTTTATATACCAGAAAATGAAGCACTTACAGAGATGTGTTTGAAACTTATATATACATTTATATTCAAGCCCTACAGCAGTGGCATTCATTGTGGGTAGTGCTAGTGCATGTTTAGCTCTGCTGCTTCTCTATTTATGGACAAGCTATGAAAGCAGTTTGTCAGCAACTTTTTCTGAGTGTTCACATTACCAAATACATCCATTCTCAACTCACTCTAATATAATTATCGAATTCGGCAGTGAGCTGATAACACAGCTAAAGGAAAATCCCAACCTGCCTCAGTGTTTTCATGCTGTAATTGAAAACAGATGGCAACTTGTGTAATTTATGCCTTTCTACAATCAGTAACATGTTGGTATAAGATAAGAATTCTAAGACTGAATTGCATCTGCTTCAACACCATATGCTAGTGCACAGCATAAATATTTATCCAAGCCTACTCCATCTTCTCTTTTAAAGCTCAATTCCATGAAAAAATGAAAGTACCCTTCAGATAGCTTCAATTAGCACTGAAGCATCCCTGGAGCACTTTGAAGGGCTAGAGGCCCAGCATCAAACAGTGAGGTATCTTCTCTTTCCAAAACTTCACAGAGATGGTTAAATGGAGGCATTTACCTTGTGCCTTATTGATACAATATAAATCCCAGTTTTCAAGCTCCCTCTAGGGTGCCTTTAGGAGTTACAAAGAGGTTTCTCACCTACAATATCCATGCTTCCCTCTTTCCCACTATCCTGTAAAAGCTGGAAATTGGACTTGGGATGCTTTTTTCCTGTGGGAAGGGATTTTTTTAGGATTTTCAGACTGATTTATCTTGCTTGATTTATCTTGCAAACAGTTATGCAACCCTCATGTTTGAGGTCAGGTTGGCAAGGACCATCTAGCGAGTTTTGTGTTTCTCTGTAGCTGGAGGTACATTCAACTTCATGAGAATCTCACTGTTCAAATTTCTTCCAATTGCAGGAATATAAGGCATTGGCAAGTCCTCTGACATCACATGGTTTTGAGATGGTTTTCACCCTGCTGGACACTTATAATGTGTGCCTTTTAGTCTTCCATGTTACAAGTCTGTAATATGCTGTTCTTGTGGCAGTTCTTGAATCCTTTGGAGCAATCAGATAGTACAGATGTCCTTTGACTGCATGAAATGGGCTTGATGACCCTGATGAAGTGACATCCATTGGCTTCTTGACACAGTGGCAACTCAATTACACTTGAGAGTTGGTTCTTATTCTGCTAGTGAAATCATTTGAGAAACTGGACGTGAAATAATCATTTGTGAATGAAGACGACTAATGCACAGGCAGAAAATTTATAAAGCTGATCTCCTCCCTGTGCCAGGTTTTAGGGATCAGGAGAGCAGAACCATGCTGAAAGGGTCCTGGCTGCACATTACAGTTCCCAAGCTGAGCTCTAAACAGAAGGTGTTGGTACCAGTGACAACATGCAGTCCTTCGAACTCCCTGCTGCTGACTCCCTGCTGCTGAAATGAAGAAGAACTAGGCTTGAAAAGCTTAAACAGCCACTGGCAATTTGTATGATCTGAGGACCTTAGGCGTCACAGCTATAAATAGTAATTTGCTAAGAATCAGTGTAAGGAATCAGATAGCTTTCTATTAACAGTTTGAGTAGGGCACT
Source organism: Spizella passerina (assembly GCA_013401375.1). NCBI lineage: Eukaryota > Metazoa > Chordata > Aves > Passeriformes > Passerellidae > Spizella > Spizella passerina. Next base: position 26,405 of record WBNQ01012916.1, read on the forward strand.
GATTTCTCCAGCCAGTGGTAAGAACACATGATCAGCAAAATGAGTAATTAATTTGTCTCTCTCTTAGCTAGGTCTGCTTGTTCCATCACACTCTGTTGCAGTTATGCCACACTAAATAACAATGTGATGCATAATTTAAGTCACTAGTTTGAAGTCAAATTGTAACTTTTCAAATAATCCTTGCATCTTAAAAGCAGAAATGAAAGAAATGAACTTACAGAATAAATCACTAAAAAGAGAGAAAAGGAGTTTTACTAGCAACAGCTGGTAATATTTAGCAGTGTAATCTGCAGAGAACCAGATTTTTCAGCCAGTCAATAATGAATATTAAAGCAACTTGGGAACTTCAAAATCCTGCTGTTCCTGTCTGCACTGCTGATGACAGCAGACAGCTAAACAGAGCTGCAAATAACTTAGAAGAACGCACCACAACACTGACTCCTTTCATAGCCTCATGTTGCCTCCAGCTCCCACTTGTTAATGCACTTGCAGCAACCACTCTCCTCACAACACTGTCACAGGCAAACACACTTCAGCAAACTGGGTCCAAAAATACTTTAATAAAGCTAATTGACTAGATATTTATTGAATTATTTTCTCAGCTTCACACCAGAAACTTCAGACTGTGAGTGGTAATCCTATTTACCAGCCCCAGAACAAGTATCAAATCCTAAAGCTTATAGCCTCTCACACATCTTCAGCAGATCATGCTGGTAGGGATTTTGTCAGAAATAAATTGTCTGAAAATTCCCCCAGAAGAGGATGTCACACATAAGGAGATGGCAAGTGGTGCCACGCTGAGGTGCACGTGTCCCAGTGCCATGCCCAGGCACAGCCACTGCGGGCAGCCAGAGCTCTGTCCCCAGCTCCTTGAGCTTTCTGCTCAGACTCCCAACCCACAGCACTTCGGAGCAGGCCAAGAGCCCAGACAAGCTCAAACTGAAAGCAAGCCACCACTAAGTCCAGCAGGCAGGTTGAGCCTGCAATGTTTATTGCTTTCTGTGATACATGGTAGAATTTTAAAGGCACAAACCAAGGTCCTACAATGACACCATGGGCAGCAGTCCTCTCTCAATAGTATGTACAGCATAATGCAAAGGCAGGAAAATAGTGCTCTCTGAAGCAGGCAAGTGCAAAATCACAAGCTTTACAAATAAAGACGTTCTAAAAAACAATTGCAGTGGATACATCTCCTTAGGAGGAAAATCCCTGCTGCTACTGCCAAGAACTTTTCTACAAACTGCAACGCCAAGGCTTGGCTCTTCTTCAAATTCCTGCCCTTTTCATCATAGCCAACTTTCCTGTTAGTGCTTCTTTGGTGTAGCACTCTTCTTGCAGACAAAAGCCTCTTGCACCAGCCCACCAGAAGTTACCATGCCCAGCTGTCTTCAAAATGCCCTTCCTGCAGCTTCCACACAGGGGAATGTTTAATTTCAAGAAGCTGTCATCTAAAGCCTGTCATTTGATTTCTTTAAATTTGACAGATTGAGGAGTTCTGTAAACAGATGGATTAAGTGACATAGATTTTTAAAAAAATTTCAGATACTGCACTATGATTTACATACTTATTGCTATGGGAACATCTAACAAAAGCCCTTATTTTCAAAGAAAAACACCATCTCTTCACTAGGCTAAAGGTATTCAGCATTTCCAAAAATGGGGCAACAATTTTTGTGTCTAAGGAGGAGCTCATCTCATATACAGCTATAAATTTTTATGTGCAATTCTGCTCTGAAAAACCGTTTCATGTAAAGATAACAGCTTTGAAAACAATCAGATCTGTCCTTTTGTAAAATCAAGGCAATATATCCCAGTTTTACAACACTACGTGTTCCTCTCAGGACAGTGAACTGTTGGTGTTCTTCAGTCTTGAAAGGTTCAGGTAGACCTCTGCAACCCCATGGGATTACACATATGACACCACAGTGTTGCTTTTACAACTCAGTTTTCAGAATTGCTCCACTGTACTGCTAGCTTCTATATTCAGAGAATAAAAGCTTCTGTAAAATACTAAACTCCCAAGTTCAGGACCTAGAATATACACATGAATTAATAAATTATTTTTAAATTTAGGCCCTTTACATTTTAGGCAGGATCATTATTTGAAAATAACACTCTTCATATAAAAATGTAACTGTATTTTATATTTAGGTGTTGTATAAAACATATTAAAAAACCTCCAGCTCCCTTGGAACTCAAGCTTCTTTGGCAGCAGGATGTGTCTGGGTGCTGCATGTACCAACAAGCTCTGCAGCTGCCATTCCCTGTCCCAGGGGTTTTGCCTACCTGTTCTAAAAAAAAAGTTTCAAAGACAGTATGTTCTTGGAAGTTCCATTAGAATAAAGAATCAGCAGCCAGAGAGCAGAAACCCCTGTCCTGCACTTGCTAAGGAGGGTCCCATGGCAGGTCTGGCACTGTGCAGCGGGCAGGATGCGCATCCTGGAGCTGTGGCCTCCAGCTTGGTGGGTGTGAATAGACAGGTGAGAGGCAACTGGGGTGAGTGTGATGGGAATGAGAGATGAATTAGAAGGCTGGACAAAATTCATGGCAAAGTGGAGTACATGTGGAATACACCTGAAACCCAAATCTGTGTTGCTGCTGTAAAATAAAGCATGGCATAAATGGCTAGTTTAATCTTTCTGGCCATTGGAGCAGGTGTAGTAGCTAGCTTAATTTTCTTGCTTTTATCTGTACTTAACATAATACTTGGCCTTTATTTTTCTCTTTGTACAAGGCAGAGATTAATTCACAGATATATGCAGGATGTGATCCAAGCCCACAGGTAAGTCAAAGGGCTCTGCATTGCAGCGCAAAAGCTAAAAGTGGAATGTGTATTTATTGATTCTTAAATTCTTATGAAGCTATTTCAGCTCTTTATGAAAGTATTATCCATTGTTCTTTCCAAATTGTCTTGAATCTTACCTACTTTACACTGAACAATAGGCTATGCTAGCTTTACTTTTACTAGGTATGTCTGACTTTGCCTGTTCCTATAAAGGCAAAGTCCAGAAGGTGCATAACAGCAGTCACATAAATTGTAAAGAGGGAAGCTAAAATTATGCAGAGTTGAAAAAACATTGCAATTAAAAAAAAAATACATTAAAAAATAACACCACCACCATCAAAACCAGACAATCACATGAATGAAAACCCACCTCAAAAAGGGAAATGTTCAAGAGAACAACTTGGAAAGGATAATTGAGTCTCCTGTGATAGAGACTTCAAGAATCTCAAGGACAGAAAAAAATAAATAGGAGGGGGTTTAAAGACAACAGAACTCACTGTGCACAAATGCCTGAAACTGAGACAAAGGCACTCAACACTGGAAACAAAATAATCCCTCCCCTAATACAGGCAGCCCAAGACCTTCACTGAGCAGCACAAATTTCCCTGGGAAATCATCCCATTCTGAGAACCCACCTTCATCCCAGCCGCGGCCGCTGGCCCACTGGGGTCCACAGCCTGGATGTGGCAGGGTTTGCTGCCCCGCACCACAAAGCCCCAGCCCACGGCATCACCAACGATCTGGAAAGAAGAAAAGACATCATCACTTTCAAGCAGCTCCATGAAATTCAAGGGGGCAACTTCTAAGTGGTCCAAGACGTCATTTCAACATCTCTGTACTTCCAGTAGAGTACAGGTGCTATGTCACTCATAGGAAAGGCTCTACCTGAGTAATTCCTCTTGCTTTTACTGAAGTTTCTTTGTTGAACTTGGAGACTGTAAAAGCAATGCTCCCAATGACTAGATTCAAGAATGTTTTTAAAGAAGGGCTCCAAAAATGCATGTTAGTCAAATTTTCTGTCCCATCATGTAGAAAGACCCTGCTAGAAAAGTTTGGTTTAGGTGGGTGATCCAGTCCTGCAGAGCAGGAGCACCAGATCCAGATGAGTTTGTATAATACAAATCTTATTGGCTTTATGTAATTTTACACCCCTTTTAAGTATCACACTGGCAAAAAGACAGAATAAACAAGTGCTGAATCAGACCTGAAATTTGTGGACGTACTGATAATGGAGTTTGGGATTTTAAAGTATAAATCTCAGCAAATACAAATAAGCTCTAATTATCCCACCAGAAAATGTCTGTTTGGATTGCCCATATGCATATAACATGCAGAAAATAAAGAAAAACACTGGAGACATACCGTAAAAGTTTTTCTAACATATGGGGCTCCAGGCATCAAGAGCTCATCAGCAGTCACAGGTCTCTTTAATACTGTGGAGGTTCAGAAATGAATATTCAATAAAAACACTCCTCTGGAATTTCTCCTAATAAATCAGATACATTGTTGGGATACATCTTTTTGGCCCCACTTCCCATACATGCTTTCCATTCTTGCAAACTTGCTTGAAAGCAGTAAGAGATCCAAGGAAAAGCCCACAGAATGACACTGAGTATAAATGCTGAGAACTTTGGAAAACTGGGGCATTTAGCCAACAGACTTTGTTGTCTGCAATCAAAATCCCCTAAACACTATCACAAAACTCAGAAGTGGCTTTTCCTTTGTCCAGTGTTGAAACAAGTGACCCACCTTCCTGGCACAGAACAGCTTTCCTTCACAGCTCACTGTGTGCTTGTTGGGTGCTCTCTGCTATTTCATCTGAGTTGGGTTTGAATCACAGAATTGAATAGCAAGAAAATCCTGCTTGAGTGAGGAATTATCTCAAGAGACTTCTGCAACTGTAGGCACAGACCTACTACTCCCATCTATCCAGGGACAGACAAGGTAACCTACAGGTGTCTGGGATTTTAAATGAAAGGAAATACCAGTAAGTTTCTGCAGCCCCCATTGCCTTCCCATGTAATGGCATAATTTTCCTCCAAACAAATTAAATTTGAAGTTCTGCCAGATCAAATCAATACCATCCTGTGTGCCACTTCTTATCTGTCCATAAATGCTTCAAAGACAAAGCACAACATAAAGACATATTCTGTTCCCCCCATTTGTCTGCTTCACCCTTAATATTATGGCTGTTTTGCTTTCAGTGATAAATAATTTTGACGGTGTCTGTCTTTTCAGTCACAAGTAGGAGACAAAATTTCTCACAGATGGTATTTGAAGATGTTCTTGAGTTTCTTAATGACATTCATGGGAGCAGAGAGAATTCTAGCAGACAAACCAATATCTCTGGGGTTTTTTTAACCTTCCCATGCATTTTGATGAACTGTCATTTAGCCAGTGCTGCACTTCACAGAGCATGTCTGGTCAATGTGAAAAAACTGAATGATTGTGCTCATTTGACAAGTCAGAATCTGATAAATCATCCATGTATGGCTCTCTTATGTGCCTCTCTTCATTATACCTCCAGAATTTTTTTTTGTTTGATGATTGTTTTTCTACATGATTGGTCAAGTCATGACCTGGGTGTTTTTTAAATGCTTGCCTGCAAGCAAGCTCGTCTGACAACAACTACACCTCTGCCTTGTGTTTTTCAGCACGTAGTTCAGCAACACGCTCTGGGTCTGGTTAGCAAGAAGCTATTTGTGAACAAAGTCTCCTTATAGTGAGCAAAGGATTAAGAATTCCTTGTAACACTTATATCTGACAGCCTTCTGTTAACCTATGCAAGCTGATGTGTGGATCTGTACTTGTGCTCTGGGAGAAATAACCCTACATTGCCAGTAATTCTCTAATTCTTAAAAATCAGTCTGTTTATAAACCCACTGCTGTCTTCTTTCACATATGAGTCTGTTAAAGCTATTCACAGTTTGAAAACTAGTCCTAGGGGAAAGTTTCTTCTAAAAAATTCATGCAAGAGCAACGTCAGGCTATTCTTTTTCTTCCAGTATTGTGCAATCAGCTGCATTAAAATAAACTTGTTCTCACTACTCATGGGCTGACACTTCATATAAAATCAGAACCATAAATGAACAGAATAGTTGGCATACTTTAGATAACACACACATTTATGGATAGCACATGAATGCTATTTTATCTGTCCCAGAAAATTTTCCAGGATGCAATTAATGTACTGGGGACAAAGAGCTCCCCATACAAAAGCTACCAGAACATTTTTGCAAATTATACCTGAGAGATATTCTGCCAAAACATGATACTGTAGCACCCTTTATCTAGGGGCAAGCCCCTTGCATGAAGGGGTGAGCATACTGGAAGGTGGTGCTGAGCACCCAACAATAACACATTCCGAGGATGCAATGGCCACTAGAACTGACAGCATCTCCTCTGCTGGGCAGCAGGTCTGCTGAAGGGGTTATGGCTTCTGAGCATATAATCCTACTGAGTCCTTCCAATTATTTTAGTTCAGAGCTTCATACTGAATTCCCAGCAGAGCTTAAGCAGAGGGAAGGAAATGTGTTAAAAGGAAAGAGAGGGAAAATATCCTTCCCTTTCTGATGGCCACTCTGCACAGCAGGAATGAAATGCACTTTAGTTCACTCATCTCCAGAGTAAATGGAGATGTTTTGAACAGCATTCACCTCGTGCTTGAGGCACTCTCCTGTAACCACTTCAAATGCCAGCATCCCTCTGAAAGCAAAGATTACACATATCCACTGAAGCCTTACCCTGCTGTACAGCACTCCCTACACCACTGGCAGGGACTTGGTGAATTTGAAAAAATAAGGAGCTAAAACGGGAGCAGGGACCCTGTTCGATATTCAGGGCTATTTCTGAGGGAAACAGAGAGGCTGAAACAATATCTATCTTGGTCTGTTTTTCCCTTCCCAGATGTACAGTAAGAAACAATTTTAAGTGAACTGTGGAAGAATGGGTGTGTTTAACCTTCCGGCGTGGGATAGGAAATCCTTTCAAAAGGAAAATAAGCTTCAATGCTATTTCTACCTTCTGAAACAAATGAGTGTAAGACTTCAAACAAATTAAAATGTTCAAATTGTCTCTGACAGGCTGAAACAATGCTGTCTCAGTTTTTTTTAGAGCCTGCTGTTTTCTGAGGGGTGTTATTCCATAGCAGCTCAAGCAGTCACTGGATAGTTAAGCTCTCCTCTGACTTGCACCAAAGGAATGTCTCTAGGAGATTTGAATTGGTTCAGAGCTTGGCAGTGAAGAGGCAAATCTAGGCCTCTGACTGCACGTAGTCCTAAGAGATAAACTGCAGCTAAAACCACAATTATGGACTTGACACAGAGATTACTGGAGGCAGACATCTGGCTTGTGTTCAACAGGACTTCAGGCTAGAAGATGATAATAGTTCCCTCTGGCCTACAAAACCTGTGACACTGAATTTTTAATGTATTCTTGGAAACAGAGGCTTAGGCGTGACGATAGGCATTCTTCACGTCGCCTTCTCCCCACAGAGATGTCTGCACCCTGGCTGCTGTGCATGGTAAACCATGCTGGTGCTCACCAGATTTGGGGTTGCAGAGCACAGGGGGACTGCTGCTGAGCGTGGGGCTGCTGCTGAAGTACCCACTACTGCCACAGCTGCTCATGCTGCTCCTCCGCACTGCCGACACGATCTTTATCTCCTTGGTGGGACTCACTGCAAGCAGAGAGAAAACACAGAGAGAAAGGGAGATGGTACCAGTTATTAGGCCATTTCCCTGTTTCTTTAAAAAAACCAAAACCATCAACAAGCAATGCTTACAGTGGCAACACTGGGAATGGGAAGTCACTGCATGTGAGTAATGCTGTAACTAACAGTATGGCTGAACTGTTCTCATTGCAGTGTCTCCTAAGAGGCATTCCAATATAGGGAACTACATTTTTCCAGTTTTCCTTTCCATTCTTTCAGTTCTTACTAAATATTGCTGTACATAAATGCTGCAGGGCCCCTTCCCCTCACTTTTAATCTTCTTGAAAACTCCCCATAGAATGTATGACAAATTATTTTGAGTCTGGGGGACTTAAACAGTTCCGTTTGAACATGGACCCCAAATTTTGCTCAGCATCTGAAATGCTGTTGATACAGATACATCCCAGGGAGCTGTAGGTTTGGTAAAATGAGTGAATGGACAATCCCTGTGAACAGGGACATACAATACTCAGCCCTGCATTTTTTTCCAACACTGATACCCTTTGTCCAAAACCAATTTTTAAATACTCCATGGAGTCACTCTACCGGCAGCAGTGTAATTAATGAGTCACCTGAGAGAAAACTGGTGTGTTTCCTGTTGTCATGGTTCTGCTTGCGCAGGCAAAAGGGGCTGTCATGGCTCTCTGGCATCAGGCGAGATTTCTCGGTGAGGAGCTCCATTAATCGCCGCCGCCGGCGGAAATTCATTCTGCACTGGTAGAGCAAGTTGCTGTCCATAAAATGGTGCTTGTTGGACACTAGGGAAAGAGATGGATACAAAGTCTATGCCTGGTAGGCACAGAAAGAAATCCAAGCCTACCCATGTGCAACTTGTGCACTACAGACCTTGCTGTAATGATGCACTGCTCAGAGCTCTCCTCTTCCCCTGTGCAGCCTCAGAAAGGGAAGGAAGGTGGCCAGCTTCACACAGGTGGCTTCAATATACACCCTTTACAGCAGCAATAGCAAACTAGGAACTGTAGTGGCAAATGCTGAGAAGAATCTTTCACATTACTTTGATTAATGATATGCACTTTCTATTGCCCAGTGGAAATAAAAGTACTTTACTTCTCTGAGACAGGTTGCATAACAGCCCATCTCCGTGCATGATTCCTCCGTAAGCATTGCTGCTGCTGGCCCCATAGACAGACTCAGCTCCTTACAACAAGTTTTGTGTAAATTCATCAGTAAATTCATTTATGTCAAGTTTTGTGTAAATTCATCAGTCTAGGGCAGACTCCAGAGCTCTGTCCAACTACCTTGTCCAGAGCTACAGGGCAGCAAAGAATCAAGACCTGTGTATTTCCTCTGTCTTGTTCACCACAGACACTGTGTCCCAGACATTTCCTGCAGGCCACTTCCCCCTTCACACGGATACACAAGGTTTGGGAACAGGCACCTGGCCAAAAGTAATTTCTTACATAATGAAGAAAAATCTTAATTACAACCTGTGTTGACACAGAGAGCAAACCCCAGGCTGCTGGTGTCAGAGCAGGAGCACCAAGCCTACTCCCAGAGTGCAACATCACTATAACATCTATGTCTTCACTGCCACCAACGCTGTGACGAAAAATGCAGTAGTTGGATGGAGCTCTGTGCCAGATCCTGAAAGTGCTTTGACTCCTGCAGGTCCTGATTGCAGGAAATCTCTCTGGAGTACTCTGCATGTAAAATAGCTGCAGTAGGTGTTTGGCAGCATTTCTCTCCATTTTTATCCAGCTTCTGTGATCACACTCTGCAGAAATAATTTCCCACAGATGACCTTTTCAATGAAGAATCCAGATTCTGATTTTCCTAGTTTATAAACTGCATTTCTTGAAATACTGAATTGTAAGAACTGGTGGGCTATAGATATTTATGTGTAAAGTGTAAGAACAACACAGGACTGCACTGAAGTCAGTCAAGTCTATGATTACATGTCTCAGTCACTTGGCCTCCTACTGCAGACACAGAACTTTTGCCTTGCTCTTTGCTCTGCCCAATACACGGGGTCCAAAAACCAGCAGAGTCCAAGGTGCTACACAAAAAACAGAGTCTGGAGACCTGCTGGCTGCTTTCCTTTCATTCACATCTCCAACACAGTCTTCCTCGCTCTCATCCCTGTGTATCAGGTTACTCTCCATGGAACTACAGAACTACACCACACATGACAACCTTCCAAAATAGGCTGTATTTACACATAAACTGCCAGTAAGCCATTTGATATTTGTGAGTTCCAAGAGGAAAGAGTCCAGCCCAGTCATCTCCAGGGATGTCAAGTCACGCAGACAATAAGGAAGATGCCAGCCCTAGATATGATCCTCAGGGCACTGTCCCTAATGTGGATGCAGAAACTGCCTTATGAGTTCAGACCATATTGCAAAGAAGCGTGTCCCTTGCCTGCCTGAGTCCCTGTCAGAGACACCACTGCCTCTACAAGTGGACTTCTACCTTTGGGACAAGGAATAATCAGCACACAAGAACTTTCTGAACTGCACATGCTGGTGCCCAAGCTGCCACACAGGCCCCTGCCCCAGTCATATGGCATAGGCTGTAAGGCATCCCTTAGATTGCCTGGCTCTGTCAAAGATCTTTGGAAGATAAACTCAGAATTTGGGATGGGAATTTGGGAATTCCCTTTCGCATCTGGGCTCAGGATTTGGGATTTGAGATTGGGGATTTGTGCATTCCCTTCGGGCTTTGCAATCGGGAATTCCCTTCAGGACTGGGACTTTTGATTTGGGATCTGTGATTTGGGAGTTCCCTTCGAGATTTGGGCTCGGGATTTGGGCTTTGGGATCAGGATTTGGGATTCAGGCTTGGGATATGGCTCAGGAATTCCCTTTGAGAATCAGGATCCAGGCTCAGGATTTGGGCTCAGGACCAGGATTTAGGTTTGGGATTTTTTTGATTTGGGAATTCCTTCAGGATTTGAGATTGGGAATTTACCCAATCTCTGGGAAGCTGACAACAATGGCGGGGCGTGTGGGGCACTCCCAGAACTTGGGAATTACCTTTGGGATTTGGGCTCAGGATTCGGGTTTAGGGATTAGGATCAGGGATCGGGATTTGTGATTACCTACTCAGGGAAGCTGATGACGATGGCAAGGTGTGCGTGGCACTCCTGGCACTGTTCCTGCACCCACTCAGCCATGCCAGCGAGAAACAGTAACATTTCCCAGAAAAATATTTCCATTCTGGGGAAACTGCCCCACATGGGAACACTGCAAGAACAACCCAAATGTGGTTTCTTTGGGAATTTTATCTGGAAAAAATGACCCAAATGATGGAATTTTTATCATCAAAAATGCTCCAAATGATGATTTTTTTGAGAATTTTGTCCCTAGAAAAGTCCCAAATGTCAGGAATTTGGAAAAATTGTCCCAGAGAATCCAGCAAATGTTGAGATTTGGGATTTTTCTCACAAAGAATCCAGCAAAAATTAGGAATTTAGGATTTTTCTCCCCAAAAATTCCCTCAGTTTGGAATTTTTATCCTCAAATTCCCTCCAAATGTTAGAATTTGGGGATTCTTCTCCCTCAAATATTGGGATTTTTAAATTATTTCCCTAAAAAAATGACACAAATGTTGGGAATTCAGAGTTTTTCTTCCAAAATCTCTTGGCTTTTGTCTGCTTCCTTTTGATGCTGAATCTGTTGGATCCTCAGGGATGCAAATTGACTTTGTTAAGTCAAATTTAGCATCACAAGTACCTCGTTACTGTGTTCTGACACATTAATTATTGCAGGCACACACTGCTGTTGTGCTCCCCATTTTGGATACATATCATATGCAACACGATTAAACAGCACTTACTAACAATCACTATTTTTGAAGAACGGAAGTAGAGGAGGAGAGATCTGGCAATCTGCCTACATCCCCCAAAGGATTTGCTATCAGAGGCAGAGTTAGTGGGTAGGTGTTTGCAGATACCAGTTTCATTTTAAGATCACTGACATAATAAGTAAAAGTAGCAATATCTATCAATATCTTACCACATTATTAGAATAACCTAATTTAAAGGCAAAAAAAAATTTTGAGGCCATCTCAAACTCAGTCTTAAAAAGGCAAGCTCTATTTATTCAGCACCACTGCAATTCATAATCTTAAATGAAAGAGGACTCCACAAATGCTTCCTTGGAAATAGAGCTGCTGTGGGCAACCATTCACAATGTAAGAAATATCAGCAGAGTCAGTTAAATATTATGACACCACCATTTTTAATAAAAATTATTCTGTTGTTTGTATCATTAACTGAAGTGCTCTGACAGTACTCAGAAATTATGATAATCAGAGATAAACACACACTCGTGCTGCAGACATTGTAAGCACTCTGAAATTCAAGAATTACTGACCATGAAACTAGATAATATAAACATTTTTATGCCATGATACTGAACACATTTTAGAATAACAATACTTGTTTTGAATTAAATATTGTAATATTTATACAATTAAACTAGCAAAGCTTAGGTTTTCCACTGAAGTAATTAATCTCTGCTGCAATTATTTCAGTCCATAGAAGGGTAAATTTTTATACAATAGATGAGTGCAAGTGGAAAAGCTAAGTCCAGTGACTGTGTGTTGGAGAAGATTTGTATATGACTTACACAACAAAGGATTTGTAGCTAAAATGGTTAGGACATGTAGCATCAGTATAGAATTTGGCATGCTCCTTGACTTTCATATTTTAACCTCCTCATTTTTAAGGATAGTTCACATATCATGTGCTTCTAACATCATGAAATTTTTTACATATTTAAAAATAAGCTAAAAATATAAATAGGAGCAATATAGCTCAGTCTCCTTGTGCATACATCATCAAATAAAATCACCAAAATTATTACTGTGTCTCATGGGCCTTTTTTTTTTTTTGTTAAATCATCTGAGTTATTAATGATTTGTGATTAAATGTCCAGGCTGTGGGTCTGCCTAAGGATGAGTATATATGGAAAGGTGTGGAAAAAGGAATTTCCACCCCATGGATCAAAAGGAAGAGGTTGAGGAGGGGGAGGCAGATGTGTGTGCTGGCTGCCTCTGAAAGCACTCTTCAGGTGCAGTGGCTGGCTTTAAGCAAGGGCCAGGAGAAGCGAAACATGCCCAAATCAGAGTTCTGGGAATGCTGCATGCAGAGCACTCACAGAGGTTGGGTTTGTCACACTGGCAGCTGCTGGGTGAGAGGTGCAGGTGCAGTCACGGGCGCTCAGCAGCCCACACTGTGCTGCAAGCAGCAGAGAAAAGTGGGAGTGACTGATTTCCAAACCAATGGCACAGTGTGAGAGGGTTGCACAGACTTGCCCAGAAGCAGTTTCTTTAAAGGTAATTTAGAGGTTGTTACCTCTGGGTGTTGACTCAGAGGCAGTAGCAGATAAACTTGTGGCAGCTGACAGGGCTCTTGCTCCAGGTACCTCTCATGAAAGTTGCTGTTCTAGAAAGGGATCAACATTACTACTCCTGAATTAGTTCACTGCCCTTCATAGTGCAGCACAGAAAAGCAAACTGGCACCATTTCAGTTCGTCTTTAACAGCCAAGCCATGACTGATGAGTGTCAGGACCCCTATGTTGTGAGGGTGGTGCAAAGAACAAGGTGGGGTGGCTTCATGTTTCTTGCTCCAGTTTAATTAAGGGCTGTTCAGGTGGCAACATGTTCATGTTGCAGTGTGCACCTTATGCAACAGAGAGAAATGCACCGAAGAGAGCAATGTAAAAATATGGCAACTGGAAACCTCCAAAACCATCCAAGTATACAAGGGCATTTATTGTCCTGGAAGGAAAGGCACCAACACTAACATATACTCACCAATGTCAAACTTTGGAGGTAGGGTCATAACTCACCAGTCTAATCTCCCACATACACAGGCCACAAAATTTCTCCCAGAAAAAGAATTTAACAATTATCTTTTAATCTTACAAAAAATTTAGTCTACTCATGCTTTAAAGCATTTATTGACCACTTTATTCTTCCTTTTACAAGCTATTCGAGTCTTCAGTCACTTGCCCGGACAGAAAATAAAGATTCAACTCAAAGCTGAGTTTGCTTAACCTTAGCTGCTAATCCCTGGATTTTGTCACACCTTCATTAGAAAGTTATGCATGATCTGGTCAAAAACCTTAGCAAAGAAATTTATGAAGAGATGAAGCCAACTCACAAACATATCTTTTATCAGCTAAATCAATGCTACCCCCTAAATTCTGACCTTTTTTAGCCCTTCTGGAGTCCTCTGTGGAACTTCTTCATCTTTCCTAAAAATCCACATATCAGAACTGCATGCCCACAATTACAGCCTCACTCTCCTTTTCTTACTGGGTGTTGCTCTTTTTGTACATCCCAGGCCAACCATTATTACTGCACTGTACTGCACAAATAGCATAAAATGGGAATAATTTGTGCCCTGCACAGCACAGCTCCACAGCAAGGAGTGGAGACTTTATTCTCATTTCCTAGATGCATTGCCTTGTAGTTATCCTATTAGCTATACAAAAAAAAAAAATCTCTTTTGAGGTACTGAAAATTTTATTAATAGAGTTCAATTAATTGTTTAC